>VUQG01024680.1:0-31207 GCA_015106755.1 Etia nguti | reverse complement strand
CCCTCACTCTCCCCCACTGTCACTTCTCTCATCTCTGAAAATCTCTCACCCTGCGTTCTCAGAGTGTCTTGGCCGCACACACACACACACACACACACACACACACACACACACACACACACACACATAAGCGGCATACATTACATCGATGCAAGGGGTTGCAGCACTAAAAATAAAAAATTCTATAAGCTTTGTGCCATGCTGTTCCACCTCTGTGCTCTTATCATCATTGTTAATGTCTGAATGAATGCACAGTCTCATTTTCTCTCCTCTCAGGCAGCCGAGGGATGTAAAAAGCTTGCTGGGGTGGAGGTGACGTATGTACTGTAAGCACGTCTGTCTCCACGGCAGCCGAGCCAAGGTCAATTGCTCGGTGGCCCGGTGAAGCTTTTCATTACATATTTAACTCGGCCGAATTCCCTGCGGAGACCTCGCTGGAGACTGCCTGCTGCTCCTCTCTACCCCTTCGAAGCCCGTCTCGCTGCAAGCCCGCCTGTCTGGCTGCAGACAGGTACGACTCCACCGCATTAGCATACGCACAGAGTCAGGCGTTTCCTGCTAGGTGAATAATTCCACGGTGGTTAGCATTTGTGTAGCGCCTCCACGGCTGGCGAGGCAGCTGTTAAATAAGGGCGCCAGGGAAGACAGAGAGAGAAAAGATCACATCTCTCAATCAGCCAGATGGGAAAAAAAAGACCCCCAACCTCTATTACTGCCATTCCTGTCTGTGCTCGACTTTCATTTTGTTTTTCTTTAATGGTCACGTATCAGCTCTATCACGCACACACAGACACAAACATACAGATAAAGCCCAGAGGGGAGAGATTAGCAGTGAGAGTGAGAGAAACGATTTATTTACATGCTAATGGAAATGTAAATCCCAGCTATGCCTTTATTCCTTAATAACTATTTTCGAATAATAATAAAAAAAGAAGCAGAGTGGGGAATTTTTACATTATTATAAAAAAAAAAAGTTATAATAAGTCAAGACTAGTTCTTTCAAGAAATGGTTTTTGGAGGTTTTCTTCCCACAGGACACAGAGCCACTCTGCTGTCCTGACTGGGATTGTAACTCGCTAAATGAGCTGCTGTGAAGGGTTTACAATGGATGGATTAAGGAGCAAGTTGCCACAAGGGAAAGGCGATCTAAATAGGCCGCGGAAGCAGCAAAGCACTAACCAGGATAAAGGCGGGAGCTGCAGTCCGGGATAAAGGTAAGAGTGGAGTACATTTCACTAAATAAAGCGCTTTGAATTGTGGATAAGATTAGAAAAGCAGTATAGAAATACTACCCTGGTTCAACATGGAGAACAATCTGAATGTTGACTGCTTCAAATATTTATAGTCCTCGAAAGAAGATTTTTTCATCTTTTAATTAGAAATCAGGACAAAATAGTTGCTTTTGCTCAAGAGTAGATATCAGCGTAGCGGGCTGTCCCATGTGTGCTGATAAAGAAAACTTTTTTTTCCAGAGTGAACATAATGTAAAAAAAGATTTTATTTTAACATTAAACCTAACGAACAACAAAAAGAAGAATGCCAGTTAGAAGAGCACTATGAAGAGAGCGCTCGACTCTGTGATGCTTACGTGTGATTGTTGAGTGTATTGTAACACAATTCGGTCTTTAAGCGATGACGTATGAAACCTGCTTCTGGGTCCAAACTACTCTGCGTTTAATAAAGCTGTTGTGTTTTTAACATGTTTTAATGCTTTGTATCTTGTTCTATTTCATCTGAACAAGCCCCTAAAAACAGTCAGTGATCACTGTCGGCCTCTCTGTTTTTATTACCACTATTCATTTTAAAGCTCAGTTTTTAAAACCTTACGATGTAACTGCAGCTCAGCCCATGCAGCAGTATATTAATGACTAACCTCGTATTGTTGATGGATTATCTCAGTTGTTCTCCTGACTGAAGTTTGGTCCGTTTACAGCATCCTGCCATGCGACTGCATTTGTCCCTAACCATCGGGAACCCTCGCGTTAGCTGTTATAGCTAGTCAACACTAAACAGTTTAACTTAGGGTTATATATCCCTTTCTCTGCATGATAATTCTGCACGTTATACAACAAACCAATGTAACATAGTAACTTTAACCTTGGTAGGATGCAATGTGCTATGACTATCATAAGGTGGCATCTGCAAGCTGTTTGCTAACTGCTACTCAACAACAAATTTTGAATAACGCCCTGCTAACAAGAGGCATCAGACCTGTTAAACATGCACTAAAAAAGCGTGAAAGAAGAGAAACTTTCAAAGCCACAGACAACTACAGCTGTCAGAGTGTTGTGTGGAGCTGAGGTCCTGTAATAACTCGGCTAGCTTTCAAAACTAACGTCACACGTCTGCCACCACCAGAGAGCTTCTAATATCCTCTGGTATGCACAACAATTTGAGAAATAAAAAAAGAACAATGATGATTGATGACTGCTGTATTGATATCAGTATTATATGAGGGTTTTTTTTAAAACTATCTAAAAAAATAGTTCCTGGCCCCAGTACTGCTATTGAACATATACAAACATTCATAGTATTTATATTTGTTACTTTGAAAATATCCTGGGAAAAAAAAGGCTAAGAGATGATGTAATTAACAATAAATGATACTCAATTATTTTCTATTTTGTCCTAGCCTCTGTGTGTATAATTCTCCAGTTTTGTCCAATTTAAAATCAATGAGACATACAGTTGTAACAGCAACATGCTACTTTGATTACAATGGACATACACTGTCCAGAGTGGCAAAAACATTCACTATGCATTAAATGATTTGATTTTTATGTGTTTATGAGTTCTGACAACCAGATTCAAGTTCAGGAGCAGAATAAATTGCACTTCCTTTTGCTCTCCAGATACGGTATGGGCAAGGCATGTTTTCAAAGACCAGCTTTAAGTCCTAATTAGCAGCAGTGCATTCCAATTACCTCAACTCCAGCTTTAATCATTTATATGATATGGGTAATTAAATACACCGCTACGTTGAAACCATACAGCGCAGGAAACTTTGCGAGACCCAGACTAATTTGTGGTAGGCTTCGTAAACCAAGACCACAAAACTGAACTCTTGCACTGCTGACTGTGGCACCGGAAGGCTGCATCGCTGAACACATGGACGTAGCTCGAGCACCTGATAAGTGCTGGAGGGGGGTCTGACAGATGATATCGAATATAATCTCATGCAAAGACGTCGGCCTGCGCAGAAACACATGCTGTTTCGAGTTTTCATATCACATGGCCACATCTAGCTTCTGTATCAATAATTCCTGCATCGCCCTTCCAAATCGACATGTCGGATTGCTGAAGCAAGAACACAAACACAGCAGAAACCATCGCACAGCGTATCCACAGAGCAGACATTGATATGCATGACTGCATGCAGCTACACGTGCCTGGTGCACACCACCTCTAAACACACAAACGCTCGCTTCTAACCCCACACTAGCTTTGCTGCGTGCCTCTCTCTGTCAAAGGAAAATGCCATCCATCATGCAGGATGCATGGGGTGAAAGATTACTCACATTTCTCCCAATCATGGCCAAATTGCTCTGGATGGCTCTCATATTTGGGAGATGGCTGTGGCCGTCTCTTTGCATACAAATGACAAAGTCTCCCCCACAATTTGCTTTCTCCTTGACTCAAAGAATGTGATGAGAGAGTTACAAACAGGGTGCAGGAAGAAGAAAATGCAGAAATGCAGCTGTAGGACTGGAAGGAGGGACAGAGATGTAACATACAAGGGCAGATAATTAAGCCCAACCTAATGCTCACGTCATTAGGTAGGGCGTGATACTCTGGGAGAATCTAATGCAGCGGAGACACCTGACTTATGTTTATCATCTGTGAAAACTAAATTTGTAATCCGCGCATTTAAAAGTCTTTTGTACAGGATTACTTTCACCTAAAAGTCAACACACCAGGTTCAAGCTGGCATGAAACAGCACTATGAAGATCATCAGCACGTCAGTATGCCGATATATCATACAGCATTGCTTTGTAAGCCTACTAATAGATATATGACGCTGTCAATGACCACATGTGAAAAAAACTATTTACATCTTACTGTTAAAAACAAATCAAAGAGGGCTGGGAACACAGTCTAATGGGTTAACAAGCCAACAGTGTAGCCAGGATTTAGTCTGGAGGTAGAAACCCAACGCCTGAAAAGTTACCAATCCCCCTGTTATGTTGAGAAAAACAGGAAATTAGCCTTTGCTTTCTATTCCCAATTTTCAAAGTTCATCCAACCTGGAACTTTGCTAGAACTGCTTTTCCTTTCAGAAACAGGGTTTCTGCCAGTCTATTACAAGCCTGGTGGCCCATCTGGTCTAAACTGATCCACTGCTGATCTTAAGCACTGTGGATTTTTTTTTCATACATGCACAAAAAATACAACCATTAGGTTGGCTAATATACAGCCATGGTTAAATGAAAGTGAAGCATACACTCTATGACTCAATAGCTCGCAGACCCTTAGCAGCAATAACTTTAATTTAGTAATTGCTTTCTGTATGACTTTATCAATCTTGCACATCTTTGTGGAAGAATTCTGGCCCACTCTTCTTTACAACATTGCTTTAGATCATTAATGCCACAGACTGATGGGCAATAACAACTGCTGATAAGGTTCCTGCGTGGCGAACAACAAGCTGCTGAATTTTTTCTTTTCTACATGTGCTCAGTCTTGATGCACCTCTATAAAAGGAAATCAAGTACATTTGTTTAGCAGGGCCTAGCTGCTTTTTACGCTCTTAGTTCCTACATTAACAGTAAGAGTGTACTTCTGCAATTTACCATGACTGCATCTCAGTAGCCTGCTGTTGCCATTTGCTGTTAAAGCTATAAAAATAGCTCAAACAACTACATCAGTTTCAAAGGGAATAAAGAATATTGCAAATATACTGTAATTTACAATTAGTTTACCTGTTCAGATGATATCCGACTACTTCCACACACAAATTCAGGATTAAATGTAGGTCAGATGAATTTTTGCTGCATGTCAGTAAAGCTGAAACTAAGCTAAAGCTGTGATTTGGTGCTCCCTCTCTATTATATGTTGTCAACATGAAATAAACTACCTGGTACCATGAGAAATACTGCCATGCTCCCATGTTTTCCTCAATCGTTTCAACATGACAGAGGAAAAAAAAGAAAATACCTTCTTCACACTTTTACAGTTGTGTCAGTCAGGTTAGCTGGCGTGATAGCACTCAGGATAGCCATAGCATTGCAGTAGCATTCACATTATTCTGTATTATAACAAGTGTGTGTCAGCTGCTAATGAGCACCACTTCACCTGCGAGCTAATTAGAGCTAATTACAGCTCCACAACACTGGTGGCAGCACTTTTAGGAGGAGAATGACGCTAGCGCTGACGCTAAACCACAGCGGCTAGATTTTGGCTAAAACTGTCACTCTTAACAAAGTAACAAACTCTTTACCAGCACTTTTCTTTAACAATTAACTTGATGAGAAGAATTACACTTTTATAGTTAGTAGCAATCAGCAATAACAAAAGCAACAAAAAGGCCTTTTAACAGTCCTTTAATAGATATTTCATATTGCATTTTGTTATTCACTGTAGCAAAAAAATGCTGATGAATTCAATAGGGAAGCACTGAAAAGCAAACACTTTAGGTAATTGCATGCAAATGAAAATGTGTCACCGCAGTAAAGGCTGTTTAAATGCTCCAAAAACAACACAGCAACATCCTTTAAGAAAGAAACAAAACAAATCAAAGCCAGGCAGCCTATTTTAAAACAGCTTCCAGGAGCCCGCTCTCTCTTCGGCTAATGAAATATCTAAAGCACTTAGTTTCCTTTAGTTAGCACCTGCCTCCTTAGAGGCATGTTCCTCCTCTCCAAGCTAAATTACTTGGTCTCAGTGGAGCGAGACAGAGTGCGGTAACAAAGAGGAGAAGTCGAGTATATTTTCAAAAAAGGGATGACGCGCTCATGCTGGAGAGCTGAGGTGGCAGACAATAGTGTGCTGGCAGATCTCACAGTGAACTGAGCAGACAGGTTACAGCGTGCTACACCGGGCCTGTAAAGCCACTTTAACTACTTTCCAAATCCCTCACTTTCCCTCAGTGCTACCGCTGGTACTAACAGCTCAAAAGTGCATCATAACCAAACCTTCCCCTACCAAAATACTATGCAAAGGTTTTTAACAATCCCTGCTCTCTGTGGAATAAATTATACATCTGCAAAACAGTCATCTGAAGGTTGGAGGTGCTGGGCGAGGGCGTGCAGTTAAAATGAGGAATTGTGAGGTGCATTTCCATGTCAGTAAAAATGCCACATCTGTATATGATTTGCGTGCTTGTTCCCTTCTTCCACTCCTACTTTTAATAGACTTACTGGCAATGCAGGACTCAGTAGCCAAATAAAAAAACAGGATGTATGGTGACATGAGCACGAAAATTAAGTAAGTAAGCTAAAAGATCTCGCAAAGCAACACATCATGCCACGGCATAATGAAAAAGCTGACATACAAAGTCACTGACTTTGTATTACCAGTCTGAAAAGAGTTACAGAGCCATTTCTAAGGCTTTAGGATTCCAGTGTTGAAGTGGCTGGCCTACCAAAATTACTTCAAGAGTCTATTGATGAATCATCAGGTCACAAAAGAACCCAGAACAACATTTAAAGTCTTCACTTGCAGTTAAGTTCAGGGTTCATGATTCCACAAGAATCATACCAACAGTCAAACAGGGTGGTCGTGTAATGATCTTGGGCTGTTTTGCTGCCTCGGGACCTGTAAGACTTGCCGTAATTGAGGGAAACACAAATTCTTCTCTGTACCAGAAAATTCTGAAGGAGAAGGTCCAACCATCATTGTGCTCTGAAGGTCTTGGTTGCATTTGGGTTATCCAAGTCCACCTCTGAATAGCTCAAAAGGAAACCAAAACAAAATAAGATGCTTTGGCATGACCTTAAGCAGTCTGTTAATACTCAAAAACCATTCAATGTGTCTGAATTATAACAGTTCTGCAAAGAAGAGAGGGCCAAATTTCCTCCACGGCAATGTGAAAGACTCACTGCCGGTTATCACAAATACTTAATTGTAGCTGTTGATGCCAAGGATGGCACAACCAGTTATTAGGTTTAGGGGGCAATTACTTATTAACATAGTGCCGCAAGGATAATAAATATGCAAAAAAAAAAGAAGAAAGAAATCAGGAAGGGTGTAAACAGTTTTTTGCAGCACTTTAACTTTAACTCTATGTAGACCAGTGTTTCCTAACCTTTTGGAGCCACGGCACATTTTTCACATTGGAAAAATCACACGGCACACCACCAAACCAGGCAGAGCAGAATTGGTTCGGTTTGTTCCCAGTATACTTTTTTTGCTTTCTTCTGACCACTACTCATGCCAGGGCCTTCATCTAGGTTGGAATTTTCTCCAGGACCCAGGTAAGATTGACTACTTTTTAAAAAAAATTTTTATCTATTGCTATTACGCCCTGCGTCGTCTCACTCACAGCATGACTATTATGTAATTTTTTCTTCATCTTCTTCTGTTTTACTGGCGGTTGGCAGCCCATTTAATTACAGCAGGTAGTTGTACTGCCCTCTAGTGGAAGAGAATGTAATTGTTCTGCCCGGTCGCTTAGAGTACTAATCAGGTGGAACCAGATAATCTTCCACGGCACACCTGATCATTTCTCACGGCACACCTATGTGCTGCGGCTCAGTGGTTGGGAAACACTTATGTAGACAAATCTAGACAAGATTTAAGGTACTTTTTTTTTTTAATTTTAGGAGAGATCTGGTGCATACGAACTTAAAATAAGTCACTGCTTATTATGGCTCCATATATGGCTTCGACCACAAAATTCTTTTGATTAATACATTGCAATACCATATCTACCTTCTCTTCTATCAGCTCTGCACTCTACTTATTCTGCATTCTTCTCATTTATAAAAAAAGGATAATGGATCCATGATAAAACTGTGCCCATCTTTATAAATTACAGTCGTCCTAGAAATGTGTGCAGCTGATTCAAGCTGGTTTAGACTTCAGCATTTAACCATAAACACTCAATGAGTCTTTGTGCATTTTTATACTTTGATCCTTCCAGTCCCATTGTATCAGGCTACACCACAATACTTGCATTTTTATAGATACCAGATTCATCCACAACTTTCCCAAATGATCGTGATCTATTCTGGCACCATCACCAAGGGATATCATGAAAACTAAGCTTGAGTTGTAACATTGTTTTTATTGATCTTTATTCACACTACATCCTGGGTAAAGGCAAGCCAAACTTTCCTTTCTGCTGTGTTTCAGCTGAAACACTCTGGCTAGCGTCTTCATCTCAACTCCCCCTGTTTTCAATAAAGGGTTTAGAACGCAAAAGTTTTGTAAAAAAAACAACAAAACAAAACAAAAAAACAAAAATCAGCATTTAAAGAAAATTAAAGAATTACACAATCAGTGTTTAGACAACTGAAAGGAAATCTATAAGGAAGTGAGCTGTAACGATCAGGCCCTGGACTGGTTGTCACTACTATGATGGATTCTATTCATGTCGCCCATCATCGACTCAGTTTAGAGAAAAGAAGAAATGTTTTTTTTTTAGTTCAGCGTTTGGGGATATATGGAATATATATCTAATCTATTTGTTGGTGCAAATCTGTTAGCATGAAAAAGTCGTCAGGGTCACTCACCGAGCACGCCGAGCCTGTAGTTCATGGTTACCACGATCACGTTGCCGTAGGCGGCGAGGACGCTGGCATCAAACATGTTTCCTGTGCCTTCCATGTAGGAGCCGCCGTGAATAAACAGCATCACCGGCTTCTTCCTGCGATCACGGATATCTACATGCACAAACAGGGAAAACAGAGTGTGAAAGAACAAAGAGTCAATAACTGCATTCACACCCCTCATATTCTCTATGATTAGACATTGTGTTAGACCATAGTATATGGAACAAACTGCAAATTCCTAAGCGTGATGAAAACACAGCACTGGATCTACTACTTCCTGCAGCTGGATGTCAGCCTTTAAAAATGGGCTTGAGGTAATTTAGATTTCAGCCAATGATTCTAACAACAGGCAATAACAAGAGGCGCCACCGTGAGAATCTTGTCAAATGTTTCCTGGTGATTAAAGCGAGAAAAAAAGGCTTGAAGAAAATCACCAGCTACTGTAGTTCTTCACATTAGACCCTGTCGTGGATCAGTCTTTACTTCACACTGAGGCCCAGGTTGACCGAAACTGATGCAATTCCTAGCGCAGTGCAGAAGCATCTGTGTGTGCAACTGGAAATTGACGGCAGCCTGAGGCAATTAGTTTCAATGGAGAATGTCCAGATAAATTCACAGAATATCTGCACAACAGCTCTTATGCTGGGGTAGCTCAACGTGTTGGTGTCAGGGTTCACCCCAAAGAGCTCTCTGCTGCAGAGAAGAGATGTTTAACACTGTGCAAACAGCCACTCTCTAGTAAACACAGTCAAAGCAATGTGGCACAACATACAGAAGGTGAAAAAGAAGGTACTGGGATGACACGGGGAAACATATCAAAGCTGGGCCCCGAAGGAGTGGAGCTGATGTCTGTAAACTCCCCTCTGAAGAGCATTCAGTGCCCAATCAACACAAAATAAAAGGCCACTGGCTCCTAATATATCATGTGTGCAATAAATTTCCATAATTTCCTCGTTTTATTTTGCACCTTGGAACTCGGAACCCCCATAAATGCAAATTTCCAGTCGCCTTGAGCTGCAGGGACAGCTATAGAAATCTATTTCTAGGTCAACTCCCCTGTGTGGAATCTCTAGAAAAACACAGTTTTCTTGGACGCTATCATTTTGCACTGGCACAAATTGCTCGTGGGTCCCGCCTTGAGGTGAAAAATGGAAAGATAGCTAAAAAGTTACCCATGAAAATGTTACATAATAACATTGGAAAACAAAGTTTAGGGTCCAGAGTTGCTTCCCGTAAAGATTTCTGTATTTTTTTTTTTGCTGAAAATAAGTATAAATGTGCATACTAGAGGCAGGATCTGTCTATTATTAGCTCTAATGATTTAAATTAGTGTTGCCTGGACAAAAGTAATTTAAATAATAATGCTTAAAAATTGTGAAAACAAGTACTTGTAACATATTCTCTGCAATATATTATAAACATGAATTTCTAAGGCAAGCTGAAGGTATTCAGTTAAAGTGGACCTAGTGTGTTATTTATTTTCTTATTTTCTCTGATATATAAATATATGACAATATATACTGTTACAGTGATGGATGCTCATACTAAACAAAAAAATACAAACGATGAGACAGTGTTTTCTCTACCACTGACTTGAAGGGATGGCCTGCCTCCCAAACGGAACACTTCTTTGACCCCACCCACTTTCTGTTCAGATCTTTTGTTTGTAAAAGGCAGCCAATCAGAGGAACGTTGGAAAGGTAGCTAAAATGGCTAGTTTCAGACACTGGATGAACTGACAGGTTGCACCAAGACCTGCTACAAGATAAACGAAGACTATTTTGAACCATAAAACACTCAAAGCTACTCCAGTGGAGTCTAATTATAAAAATATGAAGCTGAAAATGAGCATAATAGGTGCCCTTTAAACTCTATTGTTGCTCAGGGAAACTATGATGATAAATTCTGGCATCCTCCACTAAGAAACTCACGCAGATCATTTCAGAAAGCATCCAATGTCAGTCCTGAGAGTTTTCAACATACGCCCTCTCCTGCAGCGCTGTGCGTGCACGTAGGATGGTCCCCGATGGGCCCTCGTTGGCCTTTGAACCAGTCTCCCAGCTGACTGTGAGCAGCGTCGCTCCTGCCTGCCAGGAGCCTACGGTAGCATATGGCACAGAAGACTCAGAAGAGTGGCACAGTGACAGCCCCTGTTGGCTTCTGTTTGTGTGTCTGCGAGTGTGTGTGTGTGCAGGCTTGAGGATATGAGCAAATAGTAGTGGCAAATAACCACATAAATAACCACTACTGCATCTATTATAGAAGGCAGGAGAGATGGAGGGCGTGCGGCTCCCGTTGAAAGTTGCTTATATATATGTAGATGCCGTGTTAAGTACACAGACGTATGTAAGGTGGCTGCAAATGTAGCACCCTAAATCTCCGGTGATAGACTAGGGTGTCACAGACACATCCATACACAGCCATGGCGCTGAAACCAGCGCATAAGTCAGGCAGACACACTCACACAGGGGAGAGAGAAATTCACAGGCAGTTGCAATGGAGAAGTCGCTATGGCAACTGCTCCACTTTGACTTGTTTCCGCCTCTCCTGCCTCTCCCTCTCGCTTGGACAAAGTCTCATTGACTGTTGCTGTGGCAACATATTGCTGTCGTGCATGCTTAACCCCGTGATGCCCTTCGCCGTGCTTCTACCTGCATGTCATTTCATTAGCAGCAAATGACCACATGCGCACCTGCTACATGCATGTTTCTGCATTCTGCTGCAGGAGATGAAGAGCGACAGCCCCCGGCATCGAGGGACAGAATGCAGATGCACACACACACAAACACACAAGATGCAAACACACACGCACACACACACACACGCACCAGGCAGTCTGTCACAGTTGACCTGTAGACTCGGTGTCCATGGATCAGTTACAGGGCGAATCGTTGTGGCACAGTGACTGATAGGACCGAGGCCCTCGAGGGCAACAAGCTCTCCCTCTCTTTCTCTGCCTCTGGCTTTGTTGTGTTTCTACCACAACTAAAGCTTAGCGTGCAATGCCCACAGACGGGCTGGGCTGGTGGTTAGCTCTCCACCCTCAGGTTCCATACTTGAACCACATGTGGGTTGAAAAAAAATGTCAATCATTTATCAAAGCGTGCAATGATTTTTAAAAAATACTTTTTGCATAATTTGCTTCTCTTGAGTTATTTTGTTGACAATGTGAACAGGTGCTGCACGACAACAGAATGTCCCATACCATGGAGGCAGCTGGGGAAATGGGATAGTGTCCACATATACATACAAAGCCTCAACAAATCCTTGACGTCCATGTTTATAATGGGCAGATGGTAAATACTCTCACACAGGCATGAGCTAAAGGAGGGGCTTAAAGCGGACTCATTTGTGTTATGCTAATGTTTACATGTTCGACTAAAGGAATTAAACAGAGTAGATTTATAAAACAGGTCAACACAGCCACTGTACAGGGCGACTGAGTGATGTTTATTCGTGCTTTGTTTCATGGTTTTTATGGCTTTTCAGAAACGTGTCCTCCATCTCTGCTGAAGTATGTAAATATTTCCATTTCAACAGGGAACAAAATCATAAACGTTTTGCTCAACTGCCCTAATCTGATAACAGCTATAGGCCACAGCTGTTTAACAGCATTTGATATTTTTCATATGATTTGTAATACTATTTTTTGCACATAAGCCCTCTGTGAGTTATTAAGTAACCACCTACAGCTGGTGTATAATATATTCCAAATGATTTTATGTGTATGTCAGACCCTAGTAAAAACTTTTTTGCCAATATCTTTAAAAAAATATTATTGATAATATTTCAAGGGAAAAAAGTTTCTAGTTTTATTTTTTCCTTTTTACCTCCCACAATTGATACACTTCATATCAAGTCAGACTACCTATAATTATTGGTTTGTAGGTTTTCAACTTCACATACAAAAGATTTAGTATTAGAGGGACCTTATGCTCATTTTAACCTCTATTTTTAATCTTACACTCTGCTAGAGTAGAGGGCGCAGCACCCCCAGCTTACCCTCTGAAATAAAATGTATTAACAGCCCTCTCTTTCAGCGCTTCGCTCCCTTTATGGCAGCTTTTATCTGATTGGCCATCCCTTGTAAACAGAGGGTTTGACGGCATATGGGAGAGGTCTCAGCTCAACACCAAAGTTTAGTGCTTTCGGTCGATACTAAGGAAACCATCCATCCATCCATCCTCTTCCGCTTATCCTTATGAGGGCTGTGGTGGGGCTGAAGCCTATCCTAGCTACCACAGGGTGAGAGGCAAGGTAAACCCTGGGCAGATCATCAGTCTGTTGCAGGGCTAACGCAGTGAGACAGACAACCATTTGCACTCTCATTCACACTTATGGTCAACTAAGAATCCCCAATTAACCTAACCCCACTAACTGCATGACGTTGGACTGTTGGTTTTCACGAACATTGACCTAATTATTTGAAACTTCAGCCACGTTTAACTATCACTCTCTCTTTCCCTCTGTGTGGCCATGTTAGGCCCATAACAAATACTTAAAAACTCTTAATAATGTGACATTTGATTTTATGTCATTGTGGAATAAATGATGAGGGTCTTGTCTTCTCGGTTATTGTAGTCATTTTTCTATCTTGAATATTTGATGATTCAGTACCTCAAATCCAGGCTGACAGCTTAACAGTGTAAAATATGCCAAACTGAAGGACAGGGCCAAACCCGTCCTTTAAGATCTCACCAAATTTTGGCCCTTCTATGTGTACACAGCAACACACACCACACCGGAACTCTGCTGTAACTGTAAACTAACAAATTAGCTGACAGAGAACGGCACGAAAAGGAAAGCTGAAGATGAAGGCAGACAATCTCGAGACAGGTGGGAGACAAGTGGGTCTTTAAAGAGAGGCCCGTGTATCCATTTACTATGAGTCGATGTCTGCCTTCAAAGACACAATCTGCATTGTCGCTTTGAATCCACGCAGCAGCCGAGATACAGAGCCAAGGATAAGAAACAAGAAACGGAGTCTTCAAAAAGTTGCTGAACTGAAAGAACACATGCAGCTACGACATCATATGCGTCCTCAAGCCAAATCTCAAAATGATGATGCTGTAAACGGAAGCTCCACCACAACAGGGGACATGAATTTTGTGAAAAACGACAAAGTTTATTTTAATTTTTTTGTGTGCAGCCAATTTCATGGCAGGACGCTAAGCTGTACAGCATATGTAAACTACGTGATCAAAGATGTTTTCTTTTTTAATGAAATTTCTCAGGCAGCTGTTGAGTTGTCATGTTCACTTCTCTGAAACAAGTAGTTGTTAGATGGCTGTATGGTAGTCGGCTGTAATAAGAGTCCTTTTATTACTAAATAAAAGGACGGAAAAATACATTTTTTGCTGACTTTTGGGACTGGTTACAGGCTTCAGGTAGAGCAAATTACTAAAGGCAGCATGGGATATCAAACATTAAAAATGTGAGTGTCAACAAGTTTTATGTGTCTGGATATAAAACCTAGATTTTTTTAGATAATGCTGAAATTCCCTACTAATTTACTAATACGATTTCTTCAGTTATTCCAAATAAACTATGAACAAATCAGTTACGGCGCTACTTCAGATAGCCTGCAAAGTCATGCCGAGTTAAAAACAAGCAGATCACAATGTTAACCCACAGCTGATGGCTCAAGTGTTATTTTGTGTGCATCCAGATGTGAAAAGGGTCAGCAATTTTACCCACTTTAGCCTGCCCACACATGTTGTGCATCTCCAAGCCACTTTGCAACCCAACTCCTGCCCAGCTCCTCCTTTCATTCTTTATCTGACATACTGAGTATCATACAGTGCTTAACAAATCTATTAGACCACCCAGCCAGTGTAAGGTTTGTGCACAGCTGATCTAAATGAACAGTAAGGGTTATTCCACCAGTATGTGCAAGCTCTTTAACTGAAATTACATTTTTGATGCTAAAATATTACTAATCTTGTTATCCGTGAATTTTCAAATTTACTGTTTTATTTTAAAAAAGGAACATATAGTAAAGCACATTATTACTTTTTGATTAATGAAGAAGTCCAGTGTGCCAGCTCAACACACATACAGTATCACATCACCTGCCTTTGTTCAACAGATTTCTGCTACTACGTATAAACGATTACTGGCTACAAGAAGTTTACAAAGCTGATACCTGCACCTGCATCGTGATGGTGTTAAGATGTATTCACCATAACAACGGTGTGATCCATCACTAAGAATCGCTTTTCACTTTCCCAACATTGGGAGTCAGAAACAGGCCAATTTACTGAGGTATTTTTACATGTACAGCTTTATAATGTGATATGTATTTCTTTCAAGTCCTCCATGAAGACTCCTCATCATGTAAAGTCATCATTTCATCCCCCCCCCCCGGTGGATTTTGCATACTCCCTGTATGTAAGTATCCTCTCTCCCCTGGTAGGATAATTAATGTACTGATAACAGTGGGACAATATCTGTCTTACTGAGCAGCCACTGAAGTCCACTCATACAAATTTTGGGAGCTCAAGAGCAACATTTTCAAACCTAACCACCGCATGATATATTATATCTTCAGCAGGCCTGGTATTTGGTCTCGGATGAATACAAACAAGTTATAAATAATTTTCCAAAGTCCTGAGGGACGTAGAAGGAGAGAAACTCAATATCCTGAGAACTATATGACTCTCGAAGTGTGCAGTTCTTGCACCATCTCTCATTAACATAAATACACACACCTCCACCTGCTTTTTTCTCCCCGGGTGCCCATAGATCACGATCCATTCTCACGGGACAGCTAAACCCTGCGACTTGAAGGCAGAAACTGTCCGTTGCATCCTTTAGCAGTATTTCAGCAGTGAAATACCTCACAGACAACTAGAATATGATGCTAGTTAGTTGGGACAGAATACGAGATCACTGTTGGCTCGCTATAGGCGGCTTTCTACCACGAGCCTGTGCCCTCCACTGCACACCTGCACACCGACCTCTTCACCTTTATACTGGAAGGTCCCCTCCCTCATACCCCCAACTCATCTCCTAGGCTCCCTCGGCAATCTTTAAAGTCAGCATACCGCTCCGGCTGCCAAAGTTGTTCTCGGCTGTAGCGAAAAATTCACGACACTGTAACATAATCTGCTCAGCTCAGAAATGTTGTCAGAGCTCGCTCTGGAGCCCAAAACAAAAATCAGGCAGCCATATTTGTGCAGGATACATCTAAGTTCTTTCAATAAATCCGAGGCATCCGATGATCCCAGACAATTTGAATACAGGCGAGTAACGGCAACAGAACACTCAAACATGAACATAATCATAGGAACATGTCTGAAAGGCGTCACTCTGTGCTCCTCTCGCACTTCCAACAGTCCATGTGTGCACATGGGAGGGCGTGCCATCAAACCTATCCTGACTTAAAATCCATATTTCAGTTATTACTGATTAAAAGAAATGCATATTCAGTCCAAGGCCAAAGGTTACTATAAAGGATGCCATGATGCACAGGTTAAAGGACAATTAACTAAAAGACAAATTCAACAAGACGAATGAAATCTAATAACCGAAGAGTGCCAATGGAAAAAAAGAAAAACACTGCCCAGCTCAGTAAACACAAACAACAGCGGCGAAGACAAAGCAAGATGGCAGAGAGCAGCTGAGCGCTGGTACCCCGAGGAGCTTAGCACGGCAGCTGATCCTTTCAAGCAGAACGGAGACAATGAGACGATTAGGCCTAAACTTGTGTCGAGCATTCCAGTTTAGCACGCTGTCCACCATGGCCCTCGGAGACACCACCCCCTGGTCCCCCGATGGAGACAAACGGCTTCCTTTCCACTGCATCATCAAATGAGTGATTAGTCATGGGGATGGAGCGCGGTCGGCCACGCTCTGTGCGTCACCGTCGGCCGCTGATTTTATGGGAATTGATGTTTGCTGACAGTAAACACTGACACAGCCTGCTGAGAGTGAGGGGAAACTCTGACATGCGTTTATTTCCGACAGGATCTGGAAAGATGAAGTGCCTTCAGATTTAAAGGTCTGCATGAATATTTTAGCTGTTGATTTTTTTGGTGGGGGGAATAAAAAAGTGGGGCTAAACCAAGGTTTAACTGCATCACGACTTGGTAGATTCTCCCCTTTGAGCCACAGCAGCAGAGCCTAGGCGGATGTAGTGTTTCAAAAGCATATATTACTTTGTAACAGAACAATGCGATATCGTCTTCCCATATGTTGACCTGAGCATGGAGAGATGGTGAGTGTAGCGCCCTCTCCTTTCAAAAGCCATAATTAAAAAGATATTGAATCACGTTGGGGCGAAGCGACAACTCGGGAGGGGGAAGAGGAAATACATACAGAATGTAGTATGAATTAACATTTTCATTTCTTCCATGCAGGCTTCACTTAATGCGTTTTTCCACCATTTCAACTTCCAAAAGAACGTGTGACCAGCGAGCGTGTACGCACGAGCGCATGAGGTGGAGATAAATTTTTGGCCTTTTACACTCAGGTTCCAAATCGTAATAATAGTGAAATTGCTCGCAGCAAATGATGAGCTGTCATCTGTGTGCAAATACGCTGAGGCCCTTTGTGTTAGTGTTCCAATTAACAGAAAGGTTACAGAGTAGTGGAAATATTGCTACAGGGTAATGGAGAGAACACATCAGGGCATATTTCTTTAATTCTGAGCTCTGTAATTTCAGTCATGATGGACTGGAATTATTTCTGAAAGCTTATCTTCAGTGTGCAGGTCAGGCCTTTTTTTAAACAAATACGTATATATGTGGATTTACTGTATATCCCCAAATTATGGTGCTAAATCTATTCTGGGATAAATCTTCACTCTGAATATGCAAAGAAGCTTCCTCAATGAGAAAACACTCACCGAAAACTAAAAGTGCGTCTTTTGCTAGAATCCAAAATTCAAGGCACCACAGTGTGTAAATGTTGCATATTCAAAAGCCTCAGAGATTCATTTGTACATCAAAAACGTCCTTTTTCACAGGCCAGATTTTTCTAAATTGCCACACCCTTATATATCTGTAACTTCAAAGAGAAGAGTGGTGAAGTTGTTCTAATACAGACCCCTGTCCACTAAAGCAAAACAGCAGGAAAACTCCTCAGCTGGACTTGGAAGAATAGCACCCAAAGAGGCAGCAGTAAAAGGTGCATCCGTCCACAGTGTTTGCTGGAGAGTGGCGTTAACAAGCAACAAAAGAACAGACAAGGCTCCGATGCTATTACCGAACAATAACCGAAAAAAAGGATCAACTGGAGGATAAAGAGTACCTAAGAAAGTAAAGTCAAATATTGAAAAAGTACTCATGAGTGAGATATTGGGAAATAGTGGGAATGTATACTTTATTGATCCCCGTGGGGAAATTCCTCTCTGCATTTAACCCATTCACTCAGTGAAGCAGTGGGCTGCCATTGGGTGCCCGGGGAGCAGCGTGTAGGGACGGTACCTTGCTCAGGGGTACCTCAGGGTAGCCGTTCAGGGGAATCAAACCCCTGACCTTCCGATCACGGGGCCAACACTTTACCTACTGAGCCATCCCTGCCCCCAAGAGCGTGATTAGCCTATGTATCTAAAATGCACAGCATATAAACTTGACTTGTTTGGGATTTGTATTGATGAAAGGTAGAAGTAGAAGGGTTACCTCTGTGAATAAAAAAAGCTTTTCATTTAATATGTTGACTTGACTCTGGCCTTCATCATTTCTGATGGAGTATGCGTGGTCTTCTTAACTGTGAGGCTGTTTGTCTTAAATGAGATGAGCGTGCATGTGATTCGGTGGGAGGTCAGTAGCAAGCTGATGTCACAGAGGGCTGCTGGAGGTGGAGACAGACGTACGGTGATGAATGGGCTGTGATGAGATGCAAAGCAGCAGAGCTGACCCACCGAGCAGGGGTATAAGGCTTAATCGTTAGAGCACAATGGATCAAGGCAAAGGCCACGCTGATTGCATCTGGGACGTGCGTGTCTATGGTCTGGTATAATAACGCTTGTGAGGACCAACAACTTCTGCAGTGAAACGAGGAAAGTCAAGACATTTTATTAAGGTGGTTGGCCAGACGTGTTGTGGATTTGTGTCCGTGATAAAATGACCAGTTATCTGTGTTCTGGCACATAGTTAACTTATAACACTGACTACCTTACACGCTTCTTGTTCAGTGCAGAAGGAGAAACAAGCAGATATGTGAACCCTTTCTTCATATTCTGTCATATTTGTACTGCTCATATTAAAGATAGCCAAAGTTTCAGATATTAAAGTCAGTGTCCATACATCTAATTGTCATGGGTTTTTTTTTTAATTTAATAACTAAAAATGATACTTTGTTTGGTTGAGATCAGCTGACTAACTTGGTCATTGAAGAATATTAAGTTTCTTTGCCTTGTTTGGGTAGCTTTTGCAGTATGCGATGGGTCATCATCCACTTTACGTTGTGAAGCGCTGTCCACTCAGTTTTGCAGCATTTGGGTGAATCTGAGCCAAGAGTACAGCCGTCTACACTTTAAAGGTCTTCCTGCTGCTTCTATCAGCAGTCACATCATCAATACTGTCTCCACCACGTCTGAGAAATAATGTGGTATGCTTCAGATCACGACCTTTCTCCATACTTTCCTCTTCCCATCATTCTGCTACTTCTTCATTTATCCAAAGATTTTCAGAACTGTGCAAAAGTCTAACCTGCCTTTCCAGTTCTTGAGTGTAACCAGCGATTTGCACATTGTTGTGTCCATCTTTATTTCTATTCATGAAGTTCTCTCTTGATTGTAGACTTTGACCATGATACGCCTGCCTCCCAGTGTCTTCTTGCCTTGATCAAAAGCTGTGAAGTAATGTGATCAGTCACTGTCGTTGTCTTGTGCGGTTTTTAAAGTCTTGGTTTATTTTGGTTTTTCAGCCTCATGATGACCTCTCTCACCTGTACTGGCATCTGTTTGGATCTCATATTTAAAATTAAAGTGAAAAGCTCTAAAAACACAAACACAGTTAATCAGATTTCAGATTAAATTCAGATTCAGAAATTCTATCTGCTTCATCTGTCTTGAAATAACAAGAAACGCCCATGAAATTGCTTGTTGGGCGGTATGCATGAAAATGGCTCTAATTCCCACACGGTTAATGATCAATTTTTATAGTGATGCCACTCGCTCTCCCGTACATGATCATCTCAGGCATACACAATCAAATCCAGCTGTGAGCACAAAAACCTCACCCACCTGCTGTTCACACCCTCTGTTTGTGATGGGCAGCCAATTGAAGCAAAGTCGACTGAAATGTGTCCAATATTAGAGGAGGGTAAAACGGCTCGTTTCACAATTAGGATATTGTACCGTTTGATTAGATTTTCAGTGCATATACACACATATTATACATGTATATGTATATAAAAGAATGCTTTGAAATGTCAGCTATGCAAAGCTACTCTACTAGAATACCTTAGTTTAACATCAATGTCAGATTGACTTTATTATTTCTATTATTATATGATTACACGTTATTTGATCTCTTCTCTAATGGCTGCATTTAAGTGTTCTGAGATACGTTTTTAAGTAGATCTATCTTTTCAAAAATATGAATTGTGCAGAAGGCACACTGAGACTGAGCCCTTTTAAAGTGTGCTCCATGAAGATCTTAAGATGATATATTATTGTACTGCCTTTCAAGTCAGCAGTTCTATTTTAATACTTCTAAAGCAGCTGTTTAAACACATTTGAAACCATTTAATAACGTCCGTGCATCAATCCAACGCCTTACATTTAGTGCATAACGGAGAAGATTCATGCAATGACAGAAACTACTCAGCCCAGTGTGTACACAGATAGTTGAGGCACGAGTACAAACAACAACACTGCAGTGCAGCTCGGCGGTCGTCTAGCGTTGTATCGCTTTACATTGAGCTAAATTTGATTTGCTTGTCGGCGCTGACAATAACAGGAAGGCTCGTCCTCGCTGCGTCTGTGTGCAGGCTGAAGAGTCACACTCGAATATACACACACACACGCACACACACACACCAAAGTGCTCCCTCTGTTCTCTCCGTCTGCCCGAGCTTATAACACTGGGACTGCAGGGACCAGCATGAAGTTTAGATGATCCTTGCTCCTGTACTGTTTGTACTCTGTCTACACCAAATTCACTGCCTGCGACAGCAAGCAAACGCCCACCTCACAGCTCAATATGCTTCCAAAGATCAGATCAACAAACCATATTTCCTAAAAAAATAAGCAAACAGCTTGTGCTTGAAGGTATTGGATTCAACTGCAGTATTTTATCTGACACCGGATAATATCAGAGATATTATACTGGATATAATTCCATGAAACCTGATTCATAATCTAGAGTCAGCCCTTTAGATCACCAAAAAAACCCAAACAATAAAAAACAAAAAGTGGCAATGTGCCGAGCGGCTTCTCCACTAGCTCCTATGTATTTTGAGCTCAACACTTCCTGCAACCACTTTCCCTTTCCCAAATCAGACAGCAATGCTTCTTCTCTCCGTCGGCAGATTAGGAGTGGGCGAGGTAAAAAAGGAGCAGAGGGAGCAAGAGAGGAAAGATGAGTAGGGCCGCTGGGAATAAGAATAACTGCGCCCTGGCCTGTCTTACAACTCTTATTACACTAAACAACATCTCCAAAAACATAAGGACTCCCTCATTTTCGCTCTCCCTGCCCATCTATCACTCTCTTTCCCTCCTTCGTCTTCTCCGCCTCTCACTTTTTACCACCACAAACATCCTGTTTGTCAATCTAGCTCAAATTCTTTCCATTCACACTTCACTTCCTCCAGCAGCAGTCCCTCTCTTGTCCTCTTTTTGATCTCCATTTTGCCTGATATCTCCTTTTTTTTTTTTTTTAGTTTTTTCTCCCATTCCTGCCTCCATCTTAATCTGCAGCTGGCTGGCCTCTTGCTGGGAGACTCTGTTTCGAAACCCTCTCATATGGCTGGAAGCCCAACGCGCTCAAGCTTCTTGTTTTTATTCCAACTGCACCGAGTAGTCTTCCTTATTTCTGTCTTTGTTCCACTTCATTTGTCTTCCTCTATCTTTTTCTCATCTCTTCGTCGCAGGCTTTTGGAGCACTTCTACTGTTAAATTGTATCCCTCTCCTCTCTCCCATCTGTGTTATAAATAGCGGTTGGATTAGACGGACTTTCTTTCTTTTTTATTTTGTTTTGTTCACTATTAGGGAGCGGATCAATTCCACAAATTGAGTGGATGGGGAAGCGAATACACACAGACGGCCCCTCTGTCCTCCGAAATGCCACAGTGACAAAGACGACACAAACACGGCCATTGTCCTTGTTTTCCCACTGCGGGCTCTCCCTTTTTCTCTCGTAACAGTCCTCTTCTCTTCCATTTGCCACATCCCTTTCTTTCAGCCTTAAGCCTTTTGGACTTCAGTTGACCCCTCTCATTTTCTTCCTCGTTTTCCCGTCGTTTTCCCTTTCTTTCTCTCTGCATTCATTATGCATGACTGGTAACAAAATAGCCTAATTTTATATGAACGTGTTTGTTTGACTCTCAGATTATGCTCGGTGTGAGATAACCACACCGTGCCACACGACCACGGAAACACAGAGAGCAAACAACACAATTGCTCATATAAATACAAATGCCATACTCATAAATCAAACTCTGCTTGAGCCTTAAAATATATCCCAACTCCTTCTTGCTTTCCACCTTGAGGCACTCTACCTTCATAACTTTTAGTTTTAGACGTGAACCATTTTGATGTCCCTACATCTTCTAAATCCTTGACTATGTAGACAGATACCGTCTCATTGCTTAGAGTCTGAGCTTAATGTAACTCTCACTGCTTGAAACGACTGGAACTTTAAAATCTTTTAAAAAACTAAAATCATTTTCTGTTAAGAGATTTCCCTTTTGATTGCTGTGAATACACAAAATTTAAATTTAAAAAAGGTTGGATGTTACCGGACACTAACCCTAACACTAGATGGGTGATCAAATAAAACAAATGAAACTATTCCAACTACAATCACTTTAAACTTAATGCTTAAAAATCATCTTTGGTCCTGATTTCTTAAAGTTTTAGCTTCCTTCTTAGTCACTGTGGCAGTCTGTTCCTTTCCTGCTTATTATATAAAGACGCTCACACTGATTCCTTATTACTTCTGTGTTTTTTGATTAAAACCTTGCTTCTTGTTGCTTAAATCATTCTACCTTCCTTGTGCTTAGAGTCTATCCGTACTCTAACGGTTATTTGCTTAACGCTGTTTGAGGTTTCTTTCTGCCTAAAGACCGTCTTCATAACTTTTAACCTATAAATATCCTTAATCCCTTTTTTGCTCAAAAGTAATCCCGTCTTCTACAGGCTTATATTCATTACACCTCCCTGCTTTGAGACATTTCTTATACATTAATACTTGACATCTTATTGCTTAAACACTAGTCAGTTTGGTTACTCCCTGTTTGGTTAAGAACATGTCCATATACTAAAACAGTGCTTAACAAATTTATAAGACCACCATCCAATATAAGGTTAATCCCACAGCTGCCCTAAATTAAGAGGACTGGTAATTACCAATATCATTTTTGATCTTTCTGTAATGGTTAATCCGTCAGTACGAGCACGCTCTTTCATCAAAAATGATTTTAATGCTGAAATATAATTGTTGTTGATATCCATGATTAACAAAAAATAATTAACAAAAAAGCAGCAAACATTAGTAAAGCACATTATTATTATTTCTTGACTAAGATGCCAAATTATAGTTATTTACTTCCTGAACAGAAAAATGACTTTTAGTGCTTGAATGTTATACTTGATTAACTTCTAGCTTGTCAGAGGAGTCCAGTGTGCCGTCTCAGATTTGGGCATAAAAACGGGAATTCAGTAAGTTTTTGATTTTATGACACGTGGTCAAGTTTTAACACTGAATGATTTACAAAAGAACAACAGTAATAGTTTATTCTGCATATGTAAGCCCGCATGTGGGGACATAAATCAAATGCTTTTCTTTACTTTGTACATTGTGTCAATAAAGTGCAAACAGCCATGCTCTAACACTCCACCCCATCTATTTCCTTGCCTGTCCTCATGCAACCTCTCATTATCCCCAGTCCACCTCCCTTGTTCGGCCTCTCTGCCCTCACCACTTTGCTCTCTCCTATAACGATCTGGTCATTACTGGGGCTACCGTTCCAGCCCTGGTTTCACGGGGGTGTGTGGGGTCTAATTGGGACTGAATGAACACGAGTGTGTGTTGCTGTGAGGTCTCACTGAATGGGAGACTTGGTGTGTCTATCCCACCCAACAGTGGTGTAGTTGAATGGAGTCTTTACATATAAACACACATTCTAGTATATTTTACACACACAAACACACGCTTTAATTCATTTTAACAATCCCTCTCTGACTTTGAGAGGTCTATACTGAAGCATTGTTTTTTAAAACTTACTTTCAGTGGGTTTAATATAACAAAAGAGGCAAATATACATTTTGTATTCAGCTCCCCTGTGGTAACAGCAATATGCAAAACTCAGAATAGCTGCAAGCTCGACGATCCATGGCAGCATCACACTGTGGCAAAACTCCTGAAGTTCTTCTACCATTTCTATTCAAGCCACATAAAAAACAGAATTTTATGTCAGTAAATGTTAGAGAGCTCAAAATGTCCCTTTCATCTGGCGAACAACTGGAATAGTACGGCTTTATTTTTAGCATGGGAAAGTACTTTTGTGAGATATCTAACAGCAAACAGGAAATATCATTTTAACACTGAGGGAAGCTTTTGTATAGTTAAGTCCAGATTCATGTATACCAACCCTATGTTCACATGTAAATAAATACAGTTGTGTCTGCAGCTAAGATTTTGTAATTATCAGGTGTGTTTAAAACTAGAGTAAAATATGATATATATCAAATTTTTGGACCTACGTAGACCCCTGTTACTTTGTGTGTGAAATGTGCTCTCTATTAGTGACCTTAAATTTCACTCTGTCTTAACATTTGTAAAAAAAAAAATCCCACACCGTGCTACTTTTGGCTGTAATTTTCAGTAAAAAGGGGAAAAAAGGAAATTATATTAGTGTTCACAGCTTTCCTGACAATGAGAAGAGAAGAAAGAGTGGAGACAAGACAACTTTCAAAGGACCCGTGGCTGTGTTCACTTCAGTCAATGCATTTCATTTATTTAGCTGAATAAAAGAGCTCACAATGCTGCTGAGTATAAGCGACCACTAAAATCAAATGTTGTGCCTACAATTTTGTCCAACAACAAGCGTAAACGCTTTTAGATACTGAGTGAAAATTGCTTTAAGAAGTGGAAACAAAACCAAGATATATTAGGTTTCTCCTGCTGGGCAGTAAACCATCCACTACAAGATGCTGCTCCCTCTAAAAAAGTAGTAAATGTCATACGTGTACATGATTCTTTAAGTAAGCCTGATGCAGTTACATAATGCAAGCAGCAACCTAAAATGCTAAAATGTTAAACTTTAAAACAAAGCATGTAAATGTGCTTTTTAAACATTAAAAAGCACGTTTACAGTCTGATACAAAAAATATTTTTGGCCTGTTATTTTACTGATTCGACTGACATGTGCCCCGGCATGGACGGCTGTAGCTGTTTTATGCTATGCATGAACTAAACTAATTTGAATTATTATTACTATAATTATATGATACTAATTTTCTTTCATACAGACCATCCAAGAAGTTGTTGGTTCAGTTTTGGTGAAGGAAATTCTATAAATTCTACAACAGTGAAACATCTGATTGAAAAACACATGTCGTGACACACGTTATGCACATTACGCATGTCAAATTATATTTTTTGGCAGTGCAGTAATGTAATGCATTACTGTACTAAATTCAATAATGAAAAATATCATTACAATTGTCATTACAAAGTTTCTTCAATTATCTACACAATATGCGATGCAAAAAAGTAAAAAACATAGGAACCATTAAAAAGTATGTATCTCTCCTGCACACTAGGGCTGTGCCACATCATACAGTCCGTGATAATACTAGTATAAGTATACATTTTTACATCGTATAAAAATGTTATATCGCAATATTATTGCTATGGCAACCCCATGGGTTCATGTTCCCTTGTGCGTGCAACGGTGAGACAAGCCAGGGCATGTTAGAGAGACGCTCGTCAGCCTACGGTGATGATTTCGTAAAAAGGGAGCTACTTCAATAACTTCCAACAAAAAACAGTGCTTTGCACAATATGCAGAAAAAACTTTGCCTGCTGAAGGTGGAAGCAACAAACTTATTCAACCACTTGAGGCTAAAACACACATTTGAGTACAATCAAGCTACGAAGGAGATGCTAGTCATTTGTGGAGATGTGCAATCCAAACAAATGATTCCACAGAGCATCATTCCACCATTCACTAGCTGCACTCCATGTGAAGAGCAAACGGCGAATGAAATTGCTGGTGCAGTTACACAGTGGAAAAGCAGTGCTTTAAGCAGCTGTGGACCCAAGACAATAAATCCCAGGTAAAAAATATTTTTTTAGTTCTGATGTGACAACATGATGCAGCTCTTGACGACTTACAGGGTTAACTTAATTTAATTACTGTTAAACTAAAGTGTAAGACAGTTATTATATACTTTTACTTAAATCTTCCAAGAACAGAACCTAGACTAAGTTGCTTAGATTTAACATGGTGTGTCACTACTGTTGCACTATAACGCTGCTGCTTATAGCACCCAGTTTCACTTTAATTTAGGTATTCTGTCATCAGTGACAGTAGCTCACTGGAAAACAATGATAAAAAATGGCTTTCATTTACACTTATAATGCTGTTAAAATGCTGTTGCCTCCAAGTATCAATAAAACTTCAGGGGGGTTTTCTATTGTCCAAAATATCACTATCATAGATTTCCTTGAAATATCGTGATATAATTTTGAGGCTATATCATCCAACTTCAGACAAGTGAAGACAGGTACATTATTTATATTTGTACTGCCCCAAACATAATCATAAAGCAGACGGCAAGCAGACACAAAGCTAATGAAGGATGTTAAATGTGAGTGTGTGCAGACCCCAGCCCAGCAGCCAGAGACTGATCTTCAAAAGGCAACAAAGTGAGGAGCAGTCAGGCTTGTAGCCTTTATTTCTACCTGTGCACATTTCTACAGTACAGTTTCTATAATGATTGCTTGAAATCGCTTTTGGTCTGTTTTTCAGCTTTGCTTTGTGCTTTTGGCCTAGTGTTCACATTTACACACTCAAAGAAACCTGGTAAGTATTAGGACAGAGGCCTGTGTCAGTGTGTAGATTGCTAACTAGTATTCATGTCACAATACATTTCATGTTATGGAGTAACGCCAAAGCAGTGTAGCAATTTAGGAACGTAAAATGTTACTTAAGGTAAAAAAAAAAAAGTATGTGTAATATGTTTATTTTATTTACGTAACAAACCTTTCATAGTATACAAGTACACAAATAAAACTGAACCAAACTGACTACTAGCCTGACACTTAACAATAATTAGCAGGTATCTGTATCTATACATTACGTTGCAGTTTTTGGATGCAGTTTGCTAAGCACTTGCTAGCATTAGCTGGTAACTCCACAGAAAAAAAATATGACGATTTCTGGACCAGAAAAGCTTTGAGCAGAGTCCAAAACAAATTGACGAAATTATGCTAATTCCATCTTTTACACAGTGCATTGGATGCAGTCAACAGTGGTCAGTAGATATGTGTGAACTGAAGTATATGAAATGAAAATTACTTGGATGAAAAAGTAGAGGAGGAATTAATAAAATGATAGTTTTTTAAAATGTCTTTTCAGTATGAAATTGCTGACTAATGGCAGCACTTACATCAGTTTTTGCTGTAAAAGTTTTCCTTTTAAAACTCAATATGATGTATTCATATAATGAATATGACCAAGAAACCAAAATTCAAAATCACGTATAAACACCATTACATTTGATGACCAATATACTAGTAACACATTTCTCTGTATAATTATTGATCGATTAATCAGAATAACCCCTTATTTCATGTTGTTTCCAAGTTTAAGGTAAAGTTACTGTTTAACTGAACAACAGGAGAACATGCGAACTCCACACAAGCAACATCTTTTATATGTTGTGTTATTTATTGATCTGCAGAGTTTATTACTTTATGCGTGTAATGTATTCTTTTTCTATTTGTGAGTTGCAGCAGGAAGAGCACAGAAACAAGAAATTGGGTGTGAGAGAGCCTGCGCTGTCGTCTCCGTTCAGGCACCAGCGTTTCCATTAAGTAATGCTGTCAGCTCTGTCACTACCCGCCGCTCTCCATCTCATACATAACAATACCTCCTTAATTGGAATGCTCCTGCGACAGTTACAACACAATCCAGGTGAAAACACACAAACGCAACGTGTACAAAGTGAGGAAGAGACAATATACCCTGAAAAATGCAGCAGCTGGCCAAATTGAGTGGAACTTTTGCAACTTAAAGCAACTTAGCTCAACATGTATCAGCAGAACTGCATACGTGTGCTGAGGGAAAGAGTTTGTCTTTTCTATGCGTGTGTGTGTGTGTTTACCTCAGTTTGAGGAGTGTGGATACTGCAGTGTGAGTGTGTGCGTTGATGTAAAGGTGTGCGTGCAGCCTTTAATCTTTAATCAAAGACTTTTACATGAATCCAGATCTTATTGTTTGTGTTACATGTCACCCCAGTGGGAGTATCTGGTTTGTCAGCAGCCGCTTGTCTTGTCCTTGTCTGTCCTGAAAGTTAATCTGATGCTAGAGAAGTAAAGTCTACTTCTGTTCCCAGAGCTGATAGACCTTCTGCTGCGACATATATACACCAAACTCCAGACTCCCCTTTGTACTGACGCAGCCAGCAAAAAGAATCCCGGTGAATCTTTTGGTGTTTAAAAGTGTCTTGGAATTATGAGTGCTGCAGTCCCACCCGATCACAGCTGTCTCCTGTGATGATACAGTGTCCAAATTTCATTTTTCCGGCTTCCTCTCCACAAAACTAATAAATAAACATACCTGCCAAGAATATTTCCTCGGGGTACGCTATTTATATGCAATCTTAAAACTAGGCCACACAACCTGTTTTTTTCTTTATTTACATCAAACGTAATTTTACACTACTTATTTTGATTTTGTTAGCTACCAGAGAGGTTACTTAAAACCTTTAAAAATCCAAAATTATCAACTTCTTCTCTTAGAGGTTTTGTCTATGTACTAATTATTTTTGCCTCTCTTATTATTTTTTTTAAGCCAAGCAGCAGATGCCTTCTTCTATTACACTGGCATCACAGATTCTAGGTTGGTGGAATTCAGAGCCAGATATTTTACATTAAGAACTGAGAAGAAATAAAAATATCTTGTCCTATAAATGCCAGTTAGTTTTGCTTTTACTATCAAACCAAAGCCGCCATCTTTTCTTCAAAGGAGAGTAAAGTGTAGTACTGGCAACTGTGGCCCAAGACGATGGAGTTGGAGGGACAAGTCTCAAGCCATCAAGGACGACTACCAAAGGGAGCTAACCAGCTCGCCTTAAGGGAAACACAAGACAGGATGGACTGCAACTATCTGCTTAGCGCCAGCTTTCAAAATATAGGGGTATCCACACTGGAGGTGACTAGCAGCAACGTTAGGACTACAAAAATATGTCATTCAGTGATTTCAGATGATTTCAAAGTTTCTCAGCTTCAAGGTGAGTGATTGAAGCAACATCCAGGGAGAAGTTGCTTGATGAATTGCCAATACCTTTTAGGTTTAACAGGTTTTATTAATATAAACGTAACACTTAATGTTTCAAACCATGTTTCTAAAGACTAAATATGTTGTGGCGGCGAAATCCAGTATCATATTGTAACTCCTGTATTTCTTGCTAAACATTGAATGGCAGGCAGGACTACCAGTAGCTGAACAGTGTATATATTGCTTGCTTCTATATCATAATCAGCATGATTTAATGTGCCTTTTCTCCTCTCTAATAGAGAAAAACAACATAGTAAAAAATTCTACAATGCTTTACTTATACTGGTGATGTCAACAATACCTGCTGGGAGGTCCTGTCTGCAATACAATTTCCAAACTTCATTTGTTTCAGTGAGCACTTTAAAGTTTATTGATTTGGATTAAATAGACCCACAATAGCTCTTGGCTAGCACAAGGCCAGCATCGGGGGTATTCACTGAGATTCAGGAGTGGAAGAGAAGCTGAGCCAGTTGCTTCCCTGAGTCCCTTATAGCCATTACACATGGCAATAAACCCAGCCAAGTGGAAAAAAAAAAGACTGTGTGGAGCTTTTTCCCAAGCACTAAGCTAGCTGACAGGCCACACAGCGCCAGCTAGCTCTTTCTCATCCCCCCTTTTCTTTCTTTCTCGCTTGCCCTGCTCCATCTCCCCGTACCTTCCAGTCCTTTTCATCTCCATCTCTTTCTCAGCTTCCCTCCTTTGCCTCCTCTTCATTTTCTTTGTCTTGTCAAAGGGTTTCAAGCTCAATAAAATACTATCTGTCAGCGTGCGATGGAGTAGGTGTATTCGACACGATATTGACACAACCTTGACACGACGTGGGCCGAGCATTGAGGTAACAGGGAGGTAGGGAGCTTCGGCAGCAAATAACCGACAGGCCCACAGAGAGACTGAGTGATAGAAAGAGACAAGAGATTGAGTCTCTATAGTAATGTTGAAATAAAGTTGCTTTGACAGTACTGTTGATCCTTTCCTGCAGAAAATTCTATTTGGTTCTGTGCTGGGCTCCTTTCTACTGCACCCAGCCGTCCTGTGCTAGTTTATACCCTGACATGCTAGTACGTGCGGTTTTTCTACATCAGGCCTTCCTGTTTTGCCATTTTATTTCGTGTATTTTCACTGCTTAGTTCTGCTCCATCTCCGTCCTTCTGCACCTCCCTGTTTTTCTTTTCATTCTCCTCTCATCATTTTTCAATACACAGGGCTACTCGGTTTTGTCCATGTGCCACCTAATTCCTTTCAAAATCCTCTTAAGAAGTAATTTGTGCTCAACACATAAGGATGTAAAAATGTTGAAATAAATCATGTAATGGATGCTGCCCTGCGTATTTCCCATCGCTGATTGCTTACAGTCCCCTTGTCTTTTTGTATTTCAACAATTTGGAGATTTGTCTGGATGAATGTGTTATTGTACGGCACGCTGGATATTACACTTTGTCCACAGTGAAAATCCACCAGGAAAAAGATGGATTTAGCACAAAAATATCTCCCTGGATGCTCCTGATTATACAAAAAAAGATGAAACGTGCTAAGTCGGTGTCCTTGCATGGCGCTTCTTTCCCAAACGAAGGATAGCGTGTGAGTACAATAACGGCGTGGGGGGGTGGGGGTGTTTTAGAGCAAATGCGTACGTGTGAGTGCATGGGAAGAGAAGCTGACATAGAGAGATGTTGCACTGCCTACAGGCCAGCGTCTGTTAGAGGAGTTATAACCAGAGTGGAAACGCCACATAATACAGAGAGACAGAGCAGGGGGGGGGGGGGGGGGAAAAAGGAAAAAAAAAGAGGAAAAAAAAAAAAAACCAAAAAACGAAAA
>VUQG01024679.1:0-11650 GCA_015106755.1 Etia nguti | reverse complement strand
TTTGTGTGTCCTTCCTCACCTCTTTCTCCTTCCCTTCCCCTTCCCCCAGTCATGTCTGTTCCGTATGTAACAACCCAATATAAGATAAATAAACAATAAAAATAAAGGTCAATCAAATGGACCAATACCGCAAGGCCGGGATGGTCCACTTGTTATAGTAAATCCGTTGGGCATCTTACTTGGCCTTCAGACAATAATTCTGATGGCAAAAGATCCAAACGGGACAGGTGGAAAAAAAAAAAAAAAAATGTTGAGCATGTTTCTGCACAAAACATGTGTCTTACCTGCAACCAGTCATGTGTATATACTGTACTTTCTGAGTTTACACCGTGTGGTAAGAGCACAAAAAGAAAAGAACACGACATTATACATTTACATCATTCACTTCATGTCATAGTAACATGCTATCAAATCATATAGTAGCTCATAGCAAGACCACTGGAACATTTATCTTTTCTGTTCTACATAGAAGGGCAAACCTTTCAAACATTAACAGTAAGATAATAATGTCTGCATTTTTATTGTGTGGCACTGAGTCACTTGTTGCCTTTCACTCATTAAAACTGTCAAAGCCCCTTTCCTTGTGAAATCAGGTTAAGAGTAATCGCACAGGGTTTACCAACACTGTTAAAGACAAACTTGGATCAAAGTTGAGCTGGAAAACAGAATGAGTTACAATAAGTTTTACTCTCACATCTGTGTTAAGATATTCTGTAAATGCAGAATTCAGCAACTGAAAACAGACATTCAACTGCACTTTTTATGTCCACTCAAACCGAAACCTGCAGCTCTCTCCACCCCAGCAGGCACACGTTTCAAACAGCAAGTGAAAGTAAACTCAGAGAATCAACGGAGACAAGCAATGGTCGTCAAGCTCTGCTCTTAGTTGATTTTCTGCAAGCATGCCTGGTAAGTTATTTTAACCCTAATATTCTGCAGTCATAACAACCATGTGCATTTTGATAAGTCTAATAAATAATCAAAGGAAACGACACTTGGTGCTTTAAGACTATTGTGATGAAATCACAATCACAGAAATGTCAGACCAAACCAAGCACGTAGCCTGCTGGTGCTTTTGATTTGTTATGATACATGACACATCATGTTAATCTGTCAGCCAGGTTGTATTAAATACATTTGATTTGAATGGTCTTTTCTAGATTTTTATAATTAAACGAAAACAAACAAACAAACAAACAAATTAGCTCTGTTTTGTGTCATTTCACCTAAAAGGCCCCGCAGTGAACGCAAGAAAAAAAAAGAAAAAAGATTAAGAATCAAAAGTGAAACCAACGAGAACTAAACGTCATGACATAACACTGCATTAAATTTCAGGAACCTCTAGATGGAGCCAAAACCCAACATTAGTAGAGCAGAGACGTCGTCCACCGTCTTCAATACCCATTTTCACCTGAAGGCGCCTGAAGGCTTAATGTCCTGTGTGGAAATTCAAGAGAGTTCATAAATATTAGAGTAATGCATGACATTGACACTTACAGACATTTAGTGCTGAAAATAAATGTACTGAACACATACACAGCCCATCTCATGCATGCATTTAAACCATACGTTTTCAGTCAGTTACAGTCTGGATTAAAGTCATAGACCGATTGTACAACTGACAAAAATGTAGCTCTAGAAGGAGGTAGTTTGAACATTTTCTTGTAAAGTTAGTGTTATAAACATGAAATCATATGAACATGAATGATTGGGGTCAGAATTTATTTATTTTTAAATGTAGTTAACAAAGTACTGTTTTGATTTTGGAGCTCGTGATCATGCTTTGCCAAACGAACTCGACATGCTGCATAAAGGCATGCTGCATACTTTGATTCTTACTGTGGCTGCGCAGAATGCAACGTCACATTTCTCCTATGCTATCATTATTTTTTGGATGTTTTTCACCTCTTCTGGTGATTTATTAATTTTACAAGTGTGTGCAATTGTTTCAGCAACAGCATAAATGACTGAAAATTGATTTCCCAGCCAAACAAATTTACACTATTAATTAAACACTGCAATTTATCTCTTCTAGAACACCCAGGAATCCCCCAGCCACCTGCTAAAATTAGGGAAAGCGTCCCTAAGCACGTATGGATCAAATTAACAGGCCCTGCAGCTGGATCTCTGATAGAAGCTTTCTGTCAAAGTGCAGCAGGTTTGCAGAAAAACGTGAGCGCTAAAGTGGTAACACCACGAGAAGAAGACGCAGCACAGAAAGATGATGTGGCAGGTATAACTAAACAAATAAATGTAGCATTTTTGTGTCATTTCATCTAATGTCATTTTTGCAAAGCATGACCTTATTTCTCTCTATGTAATGTAGCAAAGGACCTGAGCTGATATTAGTAATCTTTTTTTTTCTTTTTTTTTTACAGAAATATGAATAAACAGCTCTAACAAAACAGAATTATCTAATGTGTTATTTTCACTCATTTTGCCTTTTTAGTGCCACCAACAATGATCGTCATGGAAGGGAAAGCAGCTGGGGCTCAAAAGTACATCAAAGGTAACAACTTATTTGAGGACACATGAGTTTGACTCAGTTGTGTTCTCTGAGGAAAGCATCATCGCAGACTGATCTCCTGGTCCTATGTTTTTTCTTTTTTGTAAATAAAATGAAGGAGTCTGGGAGAGCGTGTTGAAATGTCTATTTCATTTCATCCTTGATTTCTTCCTATTTTCTTCTTCTTTCCTTTGTCAGTGTACACAGTCAAATCATTTTTATTTTTTGTTTAGCAAAAACCTCTAGTTAACAAACAATTATTCTCTAATGAATGATGGCTGAACACCAGACACATTTATGAATATTTTTGATGTTTAATCTTCCAGCTCAATATTACAACATATGAGTACTCAAATGCTCAATTAATTTTCTGTCTTCACTTCTTTCCAGTGGAAAAATTGTACAGGATTGTCCTGCTGGGAAACACTGAAGCTGGGAAAAGCAGCCTAGCAAACACCATATTTGGAGAAAACGTGTTCAAGGTTGACAACACTGAATGTCAAACTGAGTCCAAATCTGTTCATGGAAGAAGGATTACCCTGATCAACACTCCTAATTTCTCTGGCCCAGGTAGATCAGAGAAGGAGCTGAAGCCTGAAATGCTGAGCTGTATCACTGAGTGCACTCCAGGACCTCATGCTTTTCTCATTGTGCTCAAAGTGGAGAAATCCACAGAGCAGCAGCAGCAGCTACAGGCTGTCATTGAGAAAATAAGCCAGTATTTCTCAGAGGAGGTTTTCAAATATGCTGCAGTTGTCTTTATTCAGGATGGCCCAGAGTCAGATGAAATGAAGGTAAAAGAGTTCATAGGTCACAATGAATATCTGAGTGATCTGGTGAAGAAGTGCAAGAGCCGATACCGCATCATTAATAAATACGACGGACAGGGTGACAGCAGCCAGTCCAAAGTGGCAGAACTGCTAAACACAATAGACCAGGTAGTTAAAGAAAACAAGGGAGTGTGCTACACTAACAAGATGTTGCCACAAGTAGACACCTGGAATAAGGCTAGCAGCAGTGTCTCTAAGAATGAAATGATCAAACTTGCGGGCACTGCAGCAGAATCCATGGCAAAGACTTTCTCTGGGTCAGCTGTTGTAGTTTTAACTCCAGGATCAAAAAATGGAAAAGAGAAAGATGGCACTGAAACAGATAAAAAAGAAGAAAATGGAGATGGAAAAGCTACATCAGAATTAACTAACAATGGACAGAAAGAAATGACAAACGAAGAAGAAGAAGAAAAAGAAGAAGGAGGAAGAAAAAATGAAGAGCATGCCACATCAGAAAAAATGAATGATAAACAGACAGAAATGACAAAAGAAAAAGAAGAAAGAAAAAGTGAAGGGGAAATAGCAAAAGAAACAAAAGAAGCACAAGAAGGAAAAACAACTGGAAAATCAAATGAACTAGAACAAGATGAAGGACCAAATGAAACACAAGAAGAAAAAGAAGAAGAAGCAGGAAAAAAACTGCAAGAGGAAACTCAAGAAAAGATGGAAGGAAAAGTGGAAGACAAGCCACAAAAAAAAGTACAACAGAGTGCAAGAGAAAACGAACTATTAGGAGGTGGAGCATCTGCAGGTGGTGGAGCAGCTGCAGGAGCATTATCAACAGCTATAGGAGGTGGTGTAGCTGCTGGAGCATTATCAACAGCTATAGGAGGTGGTGTAGCTGCTGGAGCATTATCAACAGTTATAGGAGGTGGTGTAGCTGCTGGAGCATTATCAACAGTTATAGGAGGTGGTGGAGCTGCTGGAGCATTATCAACAGCTATAGGAGGTGGTGTAGCTGCTGGAGCATTATCAACAGCTGCAGGAGTACCAGCAGCCATAGAAAGTTTGGCAGGAGCAACAGGAGCAGGTGCAAGTGCTGGTACGGCAGGGGCTGGAGGGGCTGGAGGTGCAGCAGGAGCAGTAGAAGCAACAGGAGCAGGTGCAAGTGCTGGTGCAGCAGGGTCTGGAGGCACAGCAGCAGGATATGTGGCAGCAGCAGCTGTAGCCACTGGAGCAGCAGTAGGCGTAGCATGGCTAATACAAAAAATAAGAAAGGTGATAGAGTGGATAAAACAACATCTTGGAGTGGTATTACTGGTGCTTGTTTTCTACTCGTTGCTTCTGTCGTGGTTTTTTCTCAAAGCACCATTTGTTGGGACCCTCCTCTTATCATTTATGTTCCTGTTGCTTGTTGTTATTCTTGTTATCATATAATCACACCATAAAAGTGGGCTATGTCCAATATCGCACATGAATCAGAAACACAGAATCTGTGATACAACATCACAGGTTTTATAATTCATTGTGTGAAAAATGAGATTTTATAAAACTACCCAAATTATCCGTTATTTTCATGCTGCTCAGTAATGAGAATGATTTCTTTTTTTTTTTTCTTTTTTCTTTTTTGTAAACGAAAGAAATTATTTATTTGTTTAACAAATAACGTTTAATAAAGTGAAAATCTATTTAAAATCGACTTGGTTTGTACTCTAGTCTTTCTACCAAATCACAAAACCTGTTCCTCCAGAGTACTTAAGCTACTTTCTACTTTTAAATAACTATATTTTTTCAATAAGAACATCAAGTAGAATATTTCTACATTATGTGTTATCCAAAAATAAATGAATAAATTGTTTTTGATATTTTTGGATGCATTTTTCCCCTTACTGACATGCTTACTGAAAGGTTGTGTTGAGTGCTTTAAAGAAGGCAACTGGACCACTGTAGGTTCATGAAGATGCTTTTCCTCTCATCCAAGAGGCTAAAACAACTGACAGAGTCACAGGTATTTAACCCTTACAGTGGGTGTCTCTTTAGAGGTGGTCCTAGTGTCACTGACACATTATTAATCATATGAGTCATATGACATATGACAGGGAAAGCTGTAGATTATTAAAGACAATGAGACAAGCAGTGGAGGGGGGTGGGGAGTAAACACAAGACACTATATAACAACTGTCAAAATAAAAGAGGAAATGAGCACCCTAACTAAAAAGAAAAACACAAACATAGGAAAGAACCCAACCTCAGTGAGTCGACACAAGATGATGACAGAACAAGCTGAACTCTAAGACTAAATCAAAATAAAAAATGAAAACTCCAAAATGCCCCAACAAAAATAAACAAAACTAAGAACACCAAACAAAGAATTCAACCTAAAAAGTTCAAAACAACCAATCAGACCCTGGATAAGTATAAGATATTTCCTTTATTCCACTGTCACATAAACATAACACTGATTTCAATTTTTTTTCAAGGTTTCAACAAATCTTTGGATGAGAATAAATTAGTCATCCTTACTCATCTAAATTCTGTGCATCTCTGAGAAAACAAGACAAAAAGTAAATGAAAAGGGCACTGCCTTCACTTTAACATTGTGCTGCATGCCTGTGTATGTTACTGTTTATTCACCAGATCTAAGTGTGTCTAACAGAAGAAAATATAGTCTCTCTCGATTAATTGTACCTGCATGATGAACAAAAAGTTTTTGTGTATCAGGAAATGATAAAGAAAAATCATCTTGTCATTAGCAAATTCTAAATATATTCAATAAAGCCTCAGATGAACAACACATGACTGAATGTGAGAATCAAGTGCAGACTTTCAGTTTTAATTCAGTTTAGATTTTAAATGTAGATTTAACTGTTCACCTATTAGATTTGTTCACCCATTTTCAGATGTTCAAAAGTAATTCCTTGTTTTGAGTAATTCCCCCACTTCTAGATGCAATAACTAATCGAAACAAGGAAGAGGAAAAAAAACAGGGTGTGTGAACTACAAAGTCATCAGGAAATATGTTGGACAGAAGTCTGAATGCTTGAAATACCTGTGAGCAAGTTTGCATGCTTGCCAACAGGTGTGTTTTTCTTGCTTTGGCAGTGGTTGTTCTAATAATTCTAATAATTATAATTAGGTCTATAATTTGTTGGACAACAACACATTTTTGTTTATGTGCACCACCACCATTTTTTTTCCAATACTCAATTGAAGTGCAGACTTTCCAATGTAATTCAAGGGATTTGAATTTATTTTTTTATTAACTGTTTAGCAATTACAGTGATTCTTAAACACAAGGGCCCTTCACATGGCAACAGAACTGCTGAGCACTGAAACATGGGTTGAGCTGTGCAATTATGGTTTTCCACTGTATCGAGCAAAGCACAGCACAGCAAAAGCACATTTGCTGGAAAGCAATCACATATTCTGTGGTGTGATATAAATTTGAAATACAGGGAGTGGGTACATATAGTACACATGTACACGCAGGTAGGGAGCAGCAACAGGCTCTGTTGCTGCTCCCTACCTGTCTCTAACATATTTCCTGATGACTATCTAATTCACACCCTGTTTTTTTCCTCCTTCCTTGTTTTGAGTAGTTCCTCTACTCAAAACAAGGAAGGAGGAAAAAAACAGGGTGTGAATTAGATAGTCATCAGGAAATATGTTAGAGACAGAAGTTGGTCATCAGGTTAGAATAATTGAAATACTTGTGAGCAAGTTTGGATGCTTGCTAACGGGTGCGTTTTTAGTAGCTTTTCTTGCTGTGGCAGTGGCTGTTCTAATTATACAGCTGCAGCAGAAAAAGAGAAAACAATAATAGCAACAAGTATTAAGGTGTTTGACAAGGCAAGAGCTCAGCTCAGCTCTAAAATACATTATATTCTATGGCTTGGGCCTTTTTATTTTATGCCATCCACTCGACCTAGTCATCAGCACAGCACATACTGCTTGTTCTGTGAAAGGGCAAAGAGTCTCACATTTTCATATGTTGTTTTAGTGTAACACTGAGGGCTGTGGGAGTACTGCAATTTTTAAAATCCTGTTTATGATCTGTAAATATGGCTTTTGACAATATAATTGACTTTGAACTTTGAAAAATACTCAAACTAGCATAATTTTAGGTGTAAGGACTGTTAATAATACTGGCTTAAGTCTAGAAACCACAGGGGTCACCAAATGCTGTATTTCTTGTCTTGAAATGCCTTTAGTATCTTTGCTGCAAACACTTTCAGTTTCTGCTTGTTCTGGATTGTATTTAATACCTGATCAACAATCACTCTCCAGGAGTAAACAGGAGCAACTTCTCAAAACAAGGAAGAAGGAAAAAACAAAATGCAAATGAAGTATTGCACAGTGCTCAGGGAAAATACCAGAGACATAGGTCAGACATCAAGTTTAAGTTTTTGAGATTCTTTAGATCAAGATTGCATGAAAGTGTATAATGTTTGGTGACTTTTAGTAGCACCTGTTGCAATGCAATTTGAAAGTTTACTAGGAACTCCACCGCTTGTGTAAGTATGTGTTCTGTTTCTTATCTTCCTCAAGCTTTTCTCTCCCCATCATTCTGCTGCAAGTTATTATTGGTCTCATGTCCAAAGAATCGGGCCCGTTCTCATTCCCGACACGTAACATACTGACGATTTGTCACGTCCCAAGGCGTCCCATGGGAACGCGAAAGGTAACCTTCCGCTTCCCTATGATACGCACCGGATTGTGGATGAAATCCAATAGAATGACGCTCCCGGCGGTAACACACATTCCAGCCGTGTATTCCAGCCCTAACCTTGACCTTAATGCTAACTCTAACCATAACCTTATCCCTAACCTGAACCACAACTTTAATCAAATAAAAAAAAAAAAAATCTGAGGCCATCTATCCAATAGCTAAATCTTGGCCCAAACTGCATCATACAACAGGATGATGACCTCAAGCACCCCAGCATGCAATGGTGTGAAGATGATCGCTTAAAATCATTGCTGCTTAAGGAGGTTTGGGAAGCTATTTAATCATGAGTGTTCTTAGCATAGAGTCCTACACCAAAAATTTTTTTGGGATGAGTGTATATTGCTCAACACTTTTTAATCAGAGTATAGCTCTGCTGGTCATGGGGCTTTGCCCATCCTCTAGTGCGGTCAGCTACCTGTTACCTCTGGTCCTTTGAGAATCTCTCCCTTAGGCCGGCCCATCTTGGGCCTCCCTCCTTCTCTTGTTCGGATGTATGCCTCTGTCTGCCTCTGGCTCCTGGGGGGGTGATATTTTCACTTCCCACCCTCTTTTTCAAATACATTTTATCACACACACACACACACACACACACACACACACACACACACACACACACCACAAGAAAAGTGTTCCTCCTTTTTGACTAATATATTCTGACTGCTTAGATTTAAAAACTGCTGATTACTGTTATGAGTTGCAGCAAAATGGACTACCCTGGCACAATATTTTTTTCAATCTTGCTTTAAAGTTGAAGCCTTTACTTTTTGAAAGCAAGTACTTACACTGGTAGGAGATAATTAACAATGGAAGATTAGCACAGTCACCTGAACAAAAAAAAAATGGTTGCAATTATTTGATTTGTTTTATGTAAACACAAAGCTATTTCATTCCTTAAAAAAAACACATCCAACTGCATTTTATTTCCTCCTGAAGGGGAAACCCAAGCAATCCCCACCCTCTACAGATACATATTTAAACAGCAAGAAAAAGTAGGCGAAAGTCACATGCCACAAGACACACTGTGATTGTCAAGCTCTGCTCTTCATTTATTCACTTCAAACAACACGTTTGGTAAGTTCTTTTAACCCCAAACCTTTGCAGACATAAAAGCATTCTGAAAATGAATATTTTAGATAAAGTATGCTTTAAAAATAGAAAAAAACACACTTGAATCAAAACTGAACAAGAAAACAGAATGTGTTACAATTAATTCAATTTTTGAAAGTTGTTTTATCTAAATGTAAAGTTATTTTGTTACTAAAAAAAAACACATCCAGCTGCATTTTATTCCCTCATGGAGGGGAAACCAGGGCAATCCCCATCCTCTACAGACAGATATTGAAACAGCAAGAGAAAGTAAACGAAAGTCACAAACAACAAGGCACACTGTGTTTATTACTCTCTGCTCTGGATTCATTCACTTCAAACAACACGTCTGGTATGTTATTTTAACTTAAGCCTTTGCAGACATCACAACATTCTGAAAATGAATATTTTAGATAGACTATGCTTTAAAAATAAAAAAAACAAAACAAACTTGAATGTGTTGCAATTTATTTTTTTTAAGTTGTTTTATATAAATGCAAAGCAATTTTGTTACTAAAAACACACACTCAGCTACATTTTATTTCCTCCTGAAGGGGAAACCAACAATCCGCCCTCTACATACAAATATTGTAACAAATGTGACTAAGCTGAAGTCACAAACAACAAGATACACTGTGATTGTAACGCTTTGCTCTTCACTTCAAACACCATGTCTGGTAAGTACTTTTAACACTAACACTTTGTGGACATCACAACATCTGCATTTTGAAAACTAATATTTTAGATAAAGTATGCTTTCAAAATACACTTGGATGATGCTTTAAGCCTACGGTGTGTAAGTCAGTAATGGCAAATGTGAAACCTTACACCAAGCCAAGCATGCAGCCTTGTTGGAGAAAATCTAATTGCTTCTGGTATTTGTGAGGCAAGAATCGTTGCGATAATCTATTAACTGGATTACACTACATAATTTATTTGAGTAATATGTGGCCTCTACAGAATAAAAAATGCCAATGACAAATATAACATTTACATTTCAATGTTAAATCAAATTTAACAAAACACTGTTTTGACCTCAGAGTGTTTGATTTGTTTTTCTTGGTATTTGTATATTAATTATATGTTGCTATTTGTATCTTTTAGAACCGATGAATCCAGGTGGTGTCTCTAAGCATGTATGGATCAACTTAACAGGCCCTGCTGTTGAGCCTTTGAAAAAAGCCTTCTTTGGGCCAAGTGTTACAGTTTTGCAGAAAAACATGAAAACAAAGACAGGAGCAAAAGGAGTGACAACAGAAGCAGAAGACAAAACACAGAAAGAGGTTGGAAGAATCAAACCTGAGACAGGTATTCTAAATAAATAAAGAAATACAGCATTTTGGTGACATTTTAACCAGTGTAGTCAAAAAACATTGCCTATTTCCCTTTAATGTACTTAAGCAAATTAGTTGAACTGAAATTAGTAGTCTTTTTTTTGTGGCACTATATATTAAAAAAAACCCAGCCCTAACCAAATACGCTAATCTATATTTGTTATTCTTCCTCATTTTGCTCTTCTAGAGCCACCAAAAATTATCTGCATGGCAGGAGCAGCTGGAGGTCAAAAGTACATCAGAGGTAACAGCATATTTGAGTTGACATGAGTTTTAGTCAGTAGGATTCTCAGATGACGGGAAGCTCTATCCTGATAAAATAACCTGTTGTTCTAAGCCTATTATTAAAAAAAGAAACTGACACTGTCAAATGTAGTAAGTTACTTAAAAAAGGTAAACTTGATCCAAATGGAAAGAAAACAGAAACAAGTCCTTTTAATTTACTTGATTTTGTTGTATACAGTGGTCCCTCACAATTGGAATGTGACAAACTTGCAATATAACAGTAATACAACAGCACTGAAAATATACAGCTGGGTGTCCAATACAAAAACACAATCAACTGTGTCTCAGAAGCAAATCAAAACTGACTGAACACATAAGTTGCTGGACCAAAATGTTTTTTGGCTGAATGAGCTCAGTGTCTCAGAGTCCAGTGAAGTCAGTATGTCAGTATTGAGACACGACTGAAGATGAATATAGATTCATCCAGTGAGTGCAGACATAAGGCAGTGGCTGAAGCGGAAGTTACCTTAGCACACTGATGCAGTCCAAGTAGGTGTGCCTTTGTTCTGTACTCCACCCACTAAAGAGAAACGCCTTAGTTTCCAAACTGTGCTTGAAGTTAGTGTTAAGGCAGCACTGTCTTTATACCTCACTGCAGCAGATCGAGGAAGTTCAGTTCAGTTTTATTTATATACAGTGGCTTGCAAAAGTATTCGGCCCCCTTGAACTTTCCCACATTTTGTCACATTACAGCCACAAACATGAATCAATTTTATTGGAATTCCAGGTGAAAGACCAATACAAAATGGTGTACACTTGAGAAGTGGAACGAAAATCATACATGATTCCAAATATTTTTTTTATAAATAAATAACTGCAAAGTGGGGTGTGCGTAATTATTCAGCCCCCTGAGTCAATACTTTGTAGAACCACCTTTTGCTGCAATTACAGCTGCCAGTCTTTTAGGGTATGTCTCTACCAGCTTTGCACATCTAGAGAC
>VUQG01024678.1:18694-31809 GCA_015106755.1 Etia nguti | reverse complement strand
CAGTGTAATCAGCGTCAGCCGTGTCTCCCAGCTGTTTCCTCTTCACTCCGTTCACCTCTTGTATTTAGTGTCTGCGTCTTCCCCTACTAGTTGTCGCGTCGTTAATGTCTGCTCACCCTCACTTCCGCTGTGTGTCTTGTTTGCCAGCCTGCCTACCTGTTTAGTTTATTCTGTACTCCCAGTTTAGTTAGTTTTCTGTTCAGTTTCTTCCCAGCAATAAAGCTGAGTATTTTGAGTTTCTTCTGCCTCCGTGAGTCCTGCTTTTGGGTCCTCTCTCCCTGCCTACCTGCACACAGCCATGACACACATACTGTTTGCATATTTCAAATTATAAATTAGACCTGCAGAACATCTATACACTGTATGACTAATTATGTCATAAATACTTTATTGCCAAATATTGTCTGTTTCTCTACAGCCCCTTAAAACCTAGTCTGTAATAAAAGTGCAATGATTTTTTTCTACATATTTGGTTGTTTATTAACAACTAAGGCTGCTCTAAAAGTTCACTAATATTCTTCCATCATAGACCTGACTCCTTCGCAGTACTCCTTAAGGGATTGATTTCATACTTGCACAGCTGCAGTAGTACATCTATCCATCTGTCAGAGGAGATTTAAGAGACAATCTGAAACATGTCATGGTTGGACGGAGGTGCAAGGCTCCCAAGGCCATTTTATCTTAAGTCTGCTGGGCCACAGGGCTGACAGCAAGTCCATACTGTTGCTTTGGCCTTTTGTGTGTGTGTGTGTGTGTGTGTGTGTGTGTGGGCACATGTGAACACATGGAATATAAAAGAAAAAACAGAGGTCAAACAGAGGTAACAGTGAGCACAAACACGTAAGGAAAGGTCAACAGTGAAGGAAATAATCCAGTGAGGAAGAAGTGCTCTGAGAGACAGGGCAATCCTTTCTGATGGAGCAGTCTCAGAAAAGCCACAGAATAATAACAAGAGGTGAAGAGGGAAACACGTGCAGGCCAACAAGAGGCCAACTGTGAGAAAGGCAGCTGTAATATGTATGTATGATGCTGAACTTGTCTAGAAATGCACTTAACAGAATAAATGGGTAATGGATCCTAGGGATCTGACACCATTGTGTGGTGTAGTGGTTAGCACTGATGCTTTGCAGCAAAAAGGTAAAAGGCTTGAATCCACCAGCAAGCTACTGTCAGGTTAAATAGTGGTTCTAAATTGAACATAGGTTTAAATGTCGTTTGAGGGTTATTGTGATGAGCTGGTGACCTGGTGCACCTATGATAGATAAAACAGGTTCCAGCTCCCCCACAACCAAGAATTGGACAAGCAGTTAAGAAAATGTACAATAGTATGCTATTTGAAAAAGCTTCCCCTCTTTTTATTAGTTTTAGTTTCTTCTTTCAATGTGGAAGAAAAGGTCATCGACAAGGATTTTTATTATAACGATATGGTCTTGATGATACGAATCTCTGAAAATGTTAATGTATTAAATTAAAACAGACATGCCACATTTGGGTTATTTTTCATATTTTTAAATTTAAATGACAGTACAGTGAATTAAACCGACAGGAATAAAGCAGTACAGTACTTTAGAGGCTAATTTATCTTAAATAAAATGGATGCATTCTCCAGTGGACTCATTGGTTTGATGTCCTCAAAGTTGGGCTGAGTACTGGCTCCTTCCTTCTGTTTTCAGTCTCATGCTCTTCTGTCAGGTTCTTGTACATGTTCAGTTTGAAAAGCATGGAAACATTTTCTGTGGCTTTAAATATTTAAGACTGTCCTGCTGGGGTCCCCTTTTTTCAAACCTGACATTCTCTGAAGCAGTATTTTCTTGCTAAAACCTTGTTTGATGTCTCTGTTCTGGTCTTTCTCTGTACCTTTCGTTCATGGTAGCAAAACATTACATGAAAATGCATGCAGATACCTCCTGCACTTTGAACGGCACATGCTTGAACTTTTCTAAGGGTGCCCTCTGCATAGTCCCAGACCGTGGGTTAGAGAATGTTACATTAATAATAAGGAAGTAACTAATTTATCATGATTTGTTGTTACTCACATTTCACTGCATATCTGTTACTGTAAATAAAAAATAATTAACAGATTTGAAATACCTAAACATTAATTTAATGAGCAAGCTTCTCTCAGCATCAATGAGAAAGATAAAATAAAAATTACTGTACAAGGATACTCAGAAAGAACTACATTCTTGCCCTGACCAGAGGAAAATGATCTTGATCACACCATGAATGAATGCATTTCTTTCCTTTTACTGTTCTTCACCTTTCTACCAAGTTTAATGAAATTCAGCTTGGTAGTTTGTGTGTAACCCTGCTGTCAGAGAGATGAATAAAACCATGCCAAACGCATGCTGTACCCCCGCCTCGACTCTCGCTTTTGGCAGACAAATGGTTGACTCTGCAGTTTTTATTGTCCTGGTGCGTTTACTTCCCTGCAGCGTGCATTAGCGCTTCTTTCAAAGCGGGGTCCTCGGTGGCTTTAACTGTAGATCATAATTAAACCTGTGGGCAGATTATACTCTGCCATGACCCTCACACTTTTCTAAAGATTAGGTTTCTTTGTTGTGCTACTGAATGAGAGTGTTATTTCTCTGTTTTGTGTTTTTGGCTTTGAAAAGACAGAAAATGTAACATTTTTCTTCCTTTACAAAATATTTTCAAATCTCTGCAATCTAAACACAGAGTAATAATTGTGACTTATTTAATTCTCTAAAGCCTCAGTGACCTTTGTGAATGTGAAATAGACACAAAGGTCTTATTACAGACACAGAAACTCCAGACTACAAAGCTGAGAGTGAGACAGGACACACGCTCAAAGCCTGGATAATAACAAACACTTAAACTGTCAAGGGACCCAGTAAAGAGGGATGTGAAAATTGAGCGACTGAAGAGAAATAAAGGCAGAGAAGATGTGTGTGTGTGTCTGTGTGGTTTGTTTTGAAGAATGGTCAGCTGCAGTAGAAGGCCTGCCACTCATATTGGCATTTCAGAGGTAAAAGCTTTTATACACTAACAGTAAAACAAAACTCTCAAGTCATAATTTGTGAGGAGCTTCTTAAGAGTTTCTGTTAGCTTAGTGAATTCAGCTTCTCAAAAAAAAAAAAAAAATCTATGTGTGTGTGTGTGTGCCTCTACGAGTTGAAGTCAATAAAAGTGAGTGATGAACTATGTTATCTAATGTTCAAAGAGTACTCCACTGATTTAGCATTGCATTCTCAACACTGTTGGACTCCAGATGGGCAGCTTATGAGCCAACAGGTGAAATTTAGCTGTATTTATTTCAAATACAAGTAACTGTTTAAATGAAATATTATAATATTTCATATTCCAATATTTCACTTTTCCCAAAGGTTTGTTATCATTTGGTATAAAAAAAAAACATGATAAAGCAGCAGTTTTACAGTTGTTAATATTACCTCCTATAGAGGACTCAGTCATTGTATTGGTGTTAATATTGCCAGAGACATTAAAATACATTAGGTAATTGTACTTCTATATGTGTGCACAGTTAAGAGTCATAACAGCTTCAAATGTGTAGTGGCAGCCAGACCTAATTGTACTTATCGTTTTCCTTGGCCTGCTGTATACGTAATGCAGATTAGCATACCATTTGCTGAAGTACTCTGGTGGGATAAAGCAGAGAAGGTGATCGTAATTGTTTATGGCAGTCTGAATTAAGCCGGTAATTATAACAAATTGTTGTGAAACTTTGTGCACATGCTATAGAAGTAAATCAAATAACAACTACTTAAACTTGTGTTAAAGCAATTCAGCGGTCTCTAATTGTGATACCACACCAACACCATGGCTACCTGTGCATGCTGACCCAGTGTTGAACTAATAAGCTGTATTCTTCATTGTGAGCATTGGTGCATGAGGTAAAATCTCAAAATATTTTACTATGTTAAATATGTCATAACTGTGTTCAGTTCTAACTGCATAGATCGGTTAAATCAGCACTCAGATTTGTAATGTTGTTACCCTTCTCACTAAAACAGACTTATGACATAAGGTGACTTTTCTGGGTTATTCCTACTCTGGTTTTAAGAGAACTGGGGTCACCAGTTTGAATCTGTCTATTACTGCTGGGAACATGCTGGTGTCCAATATTAATTGATAATATTGTCGCTTTACTTAACAGCTGCCACTAAAATGCCCTTGAGCAAGGCCACATACAGCTTATTAACCCAACCCTAAGCCCTTGTACTCCATTGGCTCTGCTTGCTGGCACCAGTACCAGACTGTGGTTATACCTGGTGGCTTCCAGGTGTGAATATTAAAGAGGCCATCTTTGAAAAAGAGCACGTGTCTTGAATTGACTTTCCCTGTTTAAATGTACTCCTCTGCAAAATGGTGATGTAGCTGCTGGAAACCAAGCATCACTGAGAGAGTACATAACAGAATGAAACAATACAGCTCAGTGGATCCTAACTCGAAGCTAATAGCACTTTGTATACAACACACAGCACATGTATACCCATGTCATCAATAAGTGAAAGCGAAATAAAACTGATCAAGCTCAATTTTGATTCAACCACAGATACAAACAAATACGTCCCGACACCTACAGGTCAATAAATCCACTGCTGCGTCTAATCTGAACTCACAATGCCCCAAACTTTGCTTGTTCAGCGTTCGCTGCTGCTGAGTTTGAAAATGCCTTTACACCAAAGAATGTAATCAAATATATCGAATCACCTTTAAGTCACTTCCCTCAAAATATATTATAGACAAAACCCATACACAAAATGCTTTAAAATGGCTAAAGAAAAAAAATCCCTTGAAATGTCTCACAGATACACAAAAATGACTGGCTACAAAATAGTTGTTTGTTTGATGCTTGATTGAAATTAAGTACAAGCCACAGAAATGTTTTTATTGTAATTCTTTAAACCCACTAGAGCATTGCAACACTGCTGCAGTTGTGCTGCTAATGCCACACAAATTAGCTGCTTTACATTTTGCTATCAATTTATCTACGACCATGGCAGCATAATTCTATCCAGTACAATGACGCTGCAATAAATCCGTTTCTTGTGTGGGCACTTCAACAAGGACCGTATTGATTCTTCACTGGCGCTATGCCGGGCACATGTGCATTAACTCTGCTTGTAGTGGTTTTGTTTCATTGCACTGTAGTCTGTCATGCCTGTGAGGTGTTCCTAAAATTAGATATTACACAGATCATTCTACTCAGTAGTATAATTTTCAACATTCTGTTAATGACTGTTATTATCTACACACTCCTCCACTATAACACTAAACACAGAAAACAAAACAATCATTAAACCATTTTCTTTGTATAGAGAAAGTCATTCACAAAACAAGAGGGCAACCAGTATTTATTTATTGGCTTTCGTTAAAAACTTCACTGAGTGCTTTCCAAAAATCAGAACGCGTCATTCAAAACTAGATTTAGAATCTGAAAAGAAATAAATTAGCATGAAAATTCAAAGAAAAGTTGAAGAAAACATTTAAAGCGACAGTGGATTCAGCACAAATCCAGCAAACGCATCCATCGAATCCAACTCTTGATTTAATTTAAAATCAGTATACATTTATAATTGATTGGCTCTTATGCAACTGTTATGTTGTTTTTGTGACACACAGTTTATTAAATTATTAATCATGCATGATGTTGCATGGCAAACTTAAGAGGGTTTCACATATACTAAAACAAACTCAGCATTTATTTTCATTATAAAACTTTAATGTGGGTTGCAATGAATAATGTTTTATACTAAAAAAAACAGACTATTGTTCTGTAGTCATCCTTTTCCCCGGGACTGTTGTTCATCTATCTTTTTTAAATGTTCTTTCTCTCTAAATGACATTTTAAGGTTGAGGTTACTTTATTGTCTCCCTAAAGGAGAAAACTGTTTTGCATGAAAGGAACTGCTGCATGAAACCAGATATTACTAAACATCACAATAAAAACATATTAAATGGGTGCACATAAAAAAACAACATCTGAGCAAAGAAGCCGCTTGCACTGTTAAACTTAAACCTATGCAAACATGCACATCTTCACACATAAATTACAAGCACCAACACCTCTCGCTTTACACGTTTAACAGCACACAAGAAACTGGTAAAAACCGCAGTTATCTTGGAGCCTCCCTGCTGCTCCTGAAGGACTTGTTCGTTAATAAATGTAACTGTCAGGTGGACAGATTGTTTCAAACGATTGTGTTTAAACAGAGGGACCTTGTGCACACACACTGTAGTTACACATTTGGGAAGAAAGATGAAATCCTCGCTCTCCAAAATGATCTTATTTGTGGGCAGATCTGTATTTCATTCAGGGTAGTCAAAAAAGATTAGTTTCCAGATATTAAATGGACTGGTTCTTGTGCATTTCTACTCTACCTGAGCACTCAACGTGCTTTAAACAACGGTGTGGAGGTGGGTTGCAAAGTAGCTTGCAGATGCATAGCAACTTTAGGCAGACTAAAGCAGCTTAAACCACACTCCCAAATGGAATTTGTCAATTAAAACTGTGTCATCTGAGCCATCAGAGGATATGGGGTGGCAATGACATCAGCTCTCTTGCTGTGATTTCAGCTGAGCTTGATTTTGTGCCTGCTTGTATTTGAATTAAAATTCAGGTCTTTAGCCTCCTTGTGATTATGAGGCATATCTAGTTTCATGCTTTTTGTGTTAAAAATTTATTCTCCATGCATGATTTATTTGAAAATGTTTCTACCAAAATTTAATAAAAAGAAAATTATTATTATAAACAGAATTAAATGAAATTATTATTCAATTTAACAATGAATACCTAGCTGAAATTGTAATGCATCATCGCAGTCCTTGTGGCACATGGCTTGGCAGCCCATGCAGCCTTAAAAGCATATTAACCCTGTCTGGCAGTAAGTTTAATGGATAAATCCTGAGCCTCTCCACCTGCTCCCTCACTGTGTGTCTCTCTGCACGGGAGCCACAGCTAAAAGCCTCATATATAAACAGTGCTTGTTACTCTTTGGTATGTCAGCACACAGTCACGTTTGATTTAGCATCTCATCCTGGAAGTAACACAGGAAGAGACTAAAGCGTTGATGAGGCGACCCAGTAGCTCAGCCCATCTCTCCGGTGCTGTTTGATTAGTGTTACATCTGCCAATGTCGGTCTAGGCAGCAAATCCCTCACTAATTTGGCAAATCTCAGAAGAATCTGCTTGTTTCCTCTGCCGGCAGTTAGACTAGCACCCATTACTTGATATGAGGAGAGACAATTTCCCCCTGTCTACATCCAGACATCTAACAATTTAATACAAGATTGCTCATTTGCTGTATCATGCAGTTACACAGTGGCAGAAACAAAAAGTGTCAGTGTGTAAAATTATTTAGCACACATTTATTTTCCTAAAATTTATAATATATGAATGTTCGCTCCATATTCATGGACATAATAAAAACATTAAAATCAAATCCCTGACTCGAACTTAGCAGTTTTATATCATTTTTGACTAAAATATTTACATCCCATTCATCGCTTCTGTGATCCCTCCTGGTTTGAGATATGTCTTTCCTCTCATTACAAGTCTTGTTTTGGCAGAATTTACTATGAATCTCAGCTGACACAGAATGACTTACAGTATCTAGCTTTGTTTTACTATCTTGGTACTACATATCTTGCTTTCTATTTTTCTCTGTAATTTTCAAAATGTTCAAATGCAGTCTGTTTACAAAGACAGAAAAGCTCGGTTGTACCAGTGAGTAAGGTCCCACTTAGAGCTTGACACTCTGCAGTGTCTGAGTATTTCAGGGTAAAAGGATCAAGCCCCTGTCTAAATTAATATGGAGCGAGCCATAACTGCAATTTCAATGGTTACTGGGATGTGACCACTGTGTGTACTGTATAGAATCAACGGTCAAAGTGGATAAAACCCTGTAAAAAGTTCAGTGACTTTGCACCAAAATATAGTTTAAAAGTTTTTTTATTTTTTTATTTCACTTGCAGGTTCTACTACAGAGTGCTGACACTATGATTGTCTGTAGCTCATCCCAGCAAACCATTAAACAACTTCTCTTTGTCTCTGCCTTACAATGCCTCGTTTAGGTCAGGTTCACAGTGACAGTTAAACTTTAACAAGTAGCATCAGTTTTTGCTGATATAAAAACCTGCAGTGAATAGTTTTTGTTTGCTGGTTTAGAACAAGTGATTTAACCATCTGAGGTCTAAGTAACCCTGTGTGCTAATCCTAACCCTCTGCATATTGGAGGAACAGACTTTTTTTTAACATCCACTGCACCAGAAACAGTTGGTGCAGTGGATGACAAGGGTCTTCTCAAACTTATAGTCGTTAGGCATCAATCTTTGTTCACTGTCCTCACAGATTTCCATTTTATGAAGCGGTAATTAACAAATGTCAGGAAAACTTCCTAAAGTTTTCGTATTCGTCCTTGTGTGTGTGTGTGTGTGTGTTGGTGTATTGCAGAGCCCTACAGCCCAGCGGTGTGGGTGATGATGTTTGTGATGTGCCTGTCGGTCGTGGCTGTCACCGTCTTCATCTTTGAGTTCTTCAGCCCCGTGGGATACAACCGCAGCCTGCAGAGTGCTAAGAGTAAGTGAGGGAGTCACTCCAGTGTCTGCACGCCAATCAACCCACCACCACTGCTCATTTCACAACATTATTACCAACTTGTCACTTTGTCAGTTATGTAAGCAAGGGGGGGCTGATTTGAGGAGGGTGTTTGTCCAAATTATTATAATTAAGCGTTCCACTTTTTTTTTTTTTTTTTGACTGCACATGATTCAAATCAATCACTTCACACCCACAATGTGGCTTATTTAATAATAATGAAACAAACACTGACTGCGCGGTGGTGGTTGATGTTGACGTTTTTACAGTACTTGTCACTTCACCATTACTGCAACTATTTACTGTGTGCTTCTCTGCCCAGACACGTTTATTTTTAATTAGAACCTGGAAAAGTTGTTCATTATGTTGTAATAAACTGACACAAGTAGAAGTGAACTCATTTCATGTGACAGGTGGATGTCTGTTCACGCTCGTCATTTTTGTTTCTTCTGTACCAAACCACTTCAACTTTCATCTCTCCTTATAAGCATGTTTAAATCTTATTCTTATCTTATTATATAATCGTTTCTATTGTTTATATCCTAACAAAAGTCTAATAACTGTATATGGTCAAAGTTGTTGAGGTTTAAAGGTCTACTTACCAGTTTTTGGCAGTTGCAGAGACTCGTGCATCTCTGTAGTCCTCTTTTTTCCAACATTTCCAGGGTGTCAAATACTAGTGTTATGTCAGAAGCTGGCAGCCTCACAGAAATACAAAACCTTGAGACACTGACCATTGCGATGTTAGATAGTATAAGGCGTACTATATAGCAGTCCTTTTTTTCCAAGAGCATAAAGCCCACAGAAGGGTTGGTGTTGACGTACTTCATAAGTTTGGTAGCTAGAAGTTGGTCCACTTTGGGAGCTTTTTGCTTAGTGCTGATTTATTTTGTTTAAACGTGCTTTTTGCTTTCCCTCGCTACTTAGTCAGAGTTAATCACCAGATTTAGGGAAATATTATGGTCCCTACACATTAAACATTTAAAAGTACTGTTTGAGTTTAAGGAGGATCTATATGTGATGAGTTCCCAACTTGTGCTCACACTTCAGTGGCTTTGACAAAACAACAGCATTTAAAAGCAGATGAGGTAACATATTATCCAATCCATGATTTAAATACGTCAAATTAACTTCCACTTCACTCAAATACAATACACTGTAAAGTGTAAAGACACTATAAAGTGCCTCGTGTGCTTAATTTGTGCACTCATTACTTGAAGAAAAGGTACTTCAGGTACTTCAAAGTAATCCTCTCCACACATCTGTACCATACCTACGTGCTGACTGTCTTTCCATAAATGTGCAACTTCACCTTTAATGTTGAACAATCAACTATAGTCAGGTTCTTTTTGTTCTTTTATTTCTCATCCTTCTGAGACTTCACAGCATGGTGATTCACAGCGTAATGACCTTACATTCAACACGAGGGTGACTGCTGCCAGGTTTAATAACTTTAAATAAGTCCTCTTCTCAGTTACATCTGTTTGAACTTTCAACATGAGACATTTCTTAGATCACTGCAGGGCAGCTGGTTCATACAATCACTGCATCTCAGCATGTAAATGTTGACGTTCTGTATTGCCAAATGTATGCCAGCAACAGCGTCCACATGTCTGATCTCTACTTAAATTTTCAAAGTCTTGACACTGTTCCTGTATTTCCAATTAAAAGTCTTAAAGCAACAATGTACTGCGACTGTTCAGATGACAATGTGCTTCTGTTTGCTAGCATTACTTCATTTTAGGCAGACTTGCAAATGTTTCATTCACAATGTCACCAAGGCCACACAGTCATGCACTGCTCTTTAATGGAGGTTAACCAGACCGTTATAAAACCAACTAGTTTCTGTCCTTGAAGCATCTTGTAATACTCTTTCAGAATGCAGAATACTTTAAATAGTGTAAATACTTTGAAAAATACTCTTACATTGTCATGAAAATTCCTGTTGGATCAGTCCAGCCCCACAGAACCTCCACTACTTGTTACCTATTGGCTTTGCATTCTGTGAAACCACGAAAGACTAACTTTTACCCAAAACCACTGCTGGACCCCAGTAATGATTGTATGTGACTAAAAGGACTAAAAGGAAATCTTTATGAATGAGTGAAAATGGGAAATATTTCTACTACTATTACTACTGCTAGTAGTAGTTATAGAGGATGATAGTACATGCTATAAAATCTTTCCTCTGTCAGTCCTTGTGGCAGCGGAGCTGAATCAGCCTGTTAGAGATGGTGCACCACTGGCTGCCAGTAAATGGTGCAAAGGGTGGTCATCATGGATAACAGTTCAGTGATCTTCTCCATATGGATGTGAGCAACATGTCACAAATCTTAATTTCTTTGTTGCTACTTAAAGAGGGATGTGTTTCTTCTGAATAGCATAAAATTTGGATATCTAAGTCATCTCTTAATACTTGTTTGAAATTAGCTGTTGCCCTGCACCATTTTTTCCCTCCCCCAACTCTCCAATAATTTCTTAAACAGGTACTACTTCCCTTCATCAACACACTGTCTATCTGTCTGTTTCTCAGAGTCAGGGGGATCTAAGTTCACCATAGGGAAATCTGTCTGGCTGCTTTGGGCTCTGGTCTTCAATAACTCTGTGCCTGTGGAGAATCCCAGAGGAACCACCAGCAAGATCATGGTAAATTTAGTCAACTTAATGGTTGTCTTTTGATTTTGTTTTTTAATTTGTGAATTGTGTTGATGACTGGTCAAACCAGAGCATCAATTATAGTCAACTCCAGGTCCAATATTTATTGGTCAAAGATGCAGTTTTAACCATTTTAATCGTTTTAACAGCAAAAACTTCAGCAGTTGCCAAATCAGTCATATGGGACAATTCTTTAAAAAATCCACTGACCAGCTCAGTAGGACCAAACAGCTGGAATTACTAATAGGATGCATGTCCGTTAAATTTGTTCCATGTTTAAGAAAAATAGCTTCATAACATCTAACCAAGTCAAAGATTCTCTTGAGGAGGAAGATCATCAAGCTCTACAATCAGCAGGTGACTTCATTAAATAAATAGAAACAGGGCTAACAACAAAGTGGAGTAGCACGGTTTTGCAGTGGTTGCCTCACAGCGAGACCGTCCTGGATTTGAATCCACTGTGTGGCTTTTCCATCTTCTCCTCATACTTGGGTGGGTTTTCTCTGAGTGCTCCAGCTTTCTCCACATTACAAAGTTAATTGGTGATTCTAAATTGGTTATAGGTGTGAATGTGAGTGTGAATGGTTGTTAATGTCTCTGTGTTAGTCCTGCTATGGACTGTCAATCTGTCCAGGGTGCACCTTGCACTCTGTGACAGTAGATTTCAGATCCTGAACTGGGTATGCAGAAGAAAATGGATGGATACAACAATGTATAAATCACTAGTTACGCACAAGAACAAGAAGACCAGATTACACTTTGCCAGAAAACATGTAAAAGAGCCTGAAGAGTTCTGGAAAAGATTCTTTGGACAGATGAAACCAAGATTAGAGATCAGAAAGGAAAGTAAGGAGAGAAAGCGCTCATGATCCAAAACATAGCACATCATCTGTCAAACACAGTGGAGGGAATGTTTTGGCATGCATGACTGCCAATAGAACCACGCTGTTAGTGTTTATTGGTTGTAACTGCTGATAAAAGTAGCAGGATGAATTCTGAAGGGTACAGGGTTGTACTCTGTTCAGATTCAGCCAAATGCTGGCAAACAGTGCAAACGGATAGTGAACCAAAGCATACTGGAAAATAGAACCCAAGAGTTTCTTAAGGCAATGGGAGATGAGAAATGGGATTTCAACCAAATGTCTCAACCCTATTAAGTTTTATAAAACCGAAGGCCGACAGAGAAGGAGCAAGTGAAGGTGAGTGCAGGGAAGGTCTTTACTGCAGCCGCCCTCAGGAGGTAACACGGCGTTTGGGGATCTCCACGGGTTCTAGACTTTAGTGCGTCATTGAATAAAAAGGATTTTCATACTTGATTTTCATTAAGTATTAAAAACAATCATTTTTACTTAAAATTATGTTAATTTGTGGTGGTCTACAGAGGCAAAATTATAAATCCTCTATCCAACAAATTTAGGACCTTACTTTAACAAGCCTAAATTAATGATTTGTGGGTCAAAAGTGGTTTAACTTTTGTTTCATTGGAATTCAAATAACTACATTCTCACCATCAAGCAAATACCTGTGTGACATTAAACTGTAGTCATTAAAATGTCATGTTACAGTGTAATCTACGTGTCTACAAAACTCAATTATTTAACAGACTGTTTAGTCACTTGTTTCACCGTGGTGGTCCTTCCAGTACCTGCTGTTACTTTGGGCTTGCAATCTCTAATGTAGAGTAAAGCCACAGGAGGTGAAAACTCGAGGTGTATTTTTTTCGACTGCTCGCCCAAGTGCTTTTCAACAAAACCCCAATCATCTTAAGAGCTCATTAGCTGCTTGATAGGCTTCACAAAAGGGGGTTAGAGCAGGGAAGATGATTATTCAACATCGTATGTGTGCTTTTTTTTTTTTTTTTTTACTGGTTTTAAATTTA
>VUQG01024678.1:0-10142 GCA_015106755.1 Etia nguti | reverse complement strand
TATCGCTAAAGGAGAGTCCAGACACGCTTCAGAGGAAGCCCATTTCTGCTTATATCCACAATACCTTTACCTGTGGTAAAGGTAGGAAAGTAGATCAACCTATAAATTGACAGGGTCAGAGTCATCTATTTCTTCACGACAACAGACCGTTAAAGGGTCCGCATTACTGCAGATGCCACTTCAGTATGTTTGTCACTCTCCCTCTCACTCATGAACAAACTTAAACTCCTCCACCCTTTTCCAGCTGGGAACCATGGCCTCAGACTTGGAGGAGCTAAATGTCTCCCAGTGCAAGCTGGAAGCGATGACTCAATGAAGTCATGATCTCCAGAACAGAACCTGAAATCCTGAGACCATTGAACTGATACCCCCACCCACTGGGTGTGCCTAGACATTCTGTCCATAAATATTTTAAACAGAATTGATGACAAAGGGACTTATATCTGGTGATATGAACCAAGCTCTCACTAAGGTTGTTTCACAAACAGCTAAAAGCAACTGAAGCTAGTCAGACACTACAGGCACTGATAAGACCCAATTTGCCTCATGTTTTGCTCAGGGCATGCTGGCCTGTAACAGGAGGAGGAACAGTTACTACCTTGCTGTCTATATTTCAGGAGCAAAGGTAATACTTTTGTCAAGTAGGTCTTCCAGCTGAGCATTAGACAGTCACATCAGGAGGTAGAGTCTTCCTGTCTCCTAGGAGAGTCATTGCTGCTCAGATTGGGGCTCGCAATGTAGTATCAGCTCTTTTTATATACAGCATGACCATCACATGCCCCAGCTCTCTCAGGTGCAGTTAATCCAGCCACATCCCCAACATTCGGATTACTTCCAATCTGGGAAGTTCCCCATGTAGATGATGAAGGTAACATTTTTTTTAATTTATTAAAAGTGCGTAGGCAGAATTGGATCCTTCAGACGGGATCCCCTGAGACCCCAAACCATTGTTCATTTAAAAAAGCACCAATCAGCATATAAACAGAAAATAATGATGTCAAATCATTAGGAACAAAGTGACAAAGTCATAAAATATTGAAATATAAAAAAAAGTTCTGTGAGATCTTTGAGAGGTTTGCACAGACCCCGGATGATGGTTAAATCGAGACCTATTACACCTTCACTGGATTCTCATTCTAAACAGGGCCAAACTTTTAAATAATGAGGTCAGTGTATATATATATATGGTGGCAGTGAATCAAAATCTCAGACTGATCTAAACTCTGTGTTTCAGACAGTTTTTGTTCTGCTCTTGGCTCTATGTGATGTCAGTTCTTGCTAAGGGCATGGACGTCCCAAACATCTGCTATTTAAATCTTCTGTTGATCAGAGCTAGCTAATCAGACAACTGGATTAAACATACAGTGGCCTCAAAGCTAAAAGAGTGAATTTCAGTCAGTGGATATTATATATGTATACATAAGAGCTATATGTCATGCAAAGCTACTCTGTTACATTAGCTTAATGGGTTACATGATTTTGAACAGAAACCTTTGTTGGTCGACATTTTCTTTGCACTCCCACCGCATTTCATGTAATCCCCTTACTGCCCACCAGCAAACAGCACATTCAAAGGAAGAGTAGTCATATGTCAAAAACCTTTTTTTACATTCATGTCTGTATTCATGACTGCAGTATTGAGGACTATATTAATTTTCCTTTCTAAATGATCCTGTCATTAATGCGTCCTAATTACTGTGCTAATTACTACAGAAGTAAAAGGTAATTCTGATACGCTACTTCTGCCGTTTGTCCCTGTTACGCCATAACCGCTCCACAAACCAAGACATGTCAAAACCTTTGATTGAGAATTACTAAGGAATCTGCTCATCAGACCCCAAAATATGGAGTTAGCGCCCAAGGTCACCAAGTTATGCGCCTCTGTAAACAAAATCAAAAACCTTACATGATCTAAATATGCCGTTCAACCTCACTGACATGGGTTGATTGGGAAGGTAGCAACACTTTTGGTGAAAATGCAGCTAAAACTCACATTTTTCTGGTAACAGTTGGTTGTCCAGGACTCCTCTTTATGAAAATTCTCCGAATTTTATACATTCTAAAAATGACTGGGTCATGATGTTCAGGAAAAGCTTGTACTGGAGAAAAAGGTTTTATTTATTTATTTATTTTAAGGTTTCTAGTTCTTTAATTCCACTCCAAATGAATAATGATAAAAAAGTTTACGCAGGTTTTATGGTGATGGTTGAGTGTTACAGGAGGATAAAGTTTAAAGCTGGGGGTAAGGAAGAGAGACAGAAGAGAGAAAATGTAAGAGGGATGTGGATGGAGAAAGGTGAGATAGGTGAGGGGCAGTAGAGAAATTAAAGAGGTGATGGTTGTGAGAGAGAGAAAGATCAACAGAGAAAGTCAGAGGGAGGAGGAGCAGAGAGGAAGAGGGAGGGTCGTGTGATCTCTGCTAAAGCTGTCAGATAACACGTACACACACTTGCACACACACCATTTCTCTTTAACTGGTTCATACACTCAGTAACACTTCACATATTCTCTGTCTGACCTGATTATACACAAATACACCTACTGCACAGCAGACTTCTAACAGACTTCACTCCTCTAAATATTTTACCCTCAGAGTTCCCAAATTTTTGTTTTGTTTGTTGCATATACATTTTTGCTTAGTGTTTTTTTCCCATCCTCTGAATGTCCTGATAGTAATTTCAGCCTCTTTGCGTTTTCTTAGGTCTCTGTTGAATTTCAAGACTTCAGTTTTTGATTGTGTTGCTCATGATGATGTAAAAAGTGCAGATCATTTTTATTTTAAAATGACTCACTTAACTGGTTGTTGAAGAGTGTGTTATGGCTAAAATGCTTCAGAATTAGAAGAAACTGCATTTAAACCCAGGCCTTCTCAGCCTTTGTTCATACTGCTATGACGATATCACATTTGGTGATCATGAACATTTCAAAGATGTCTGGCTATTTATGTGTTAATCACATTTTATTAACATATTGGTCGCGGTCACATTTGAACTTTCAAACTTCCAAAGTGTGACAAAATAAGAAACAAGTACTAAATAACTAGATACCCAGCTTTGGTCTTATCTGAAAATTTCAGGCAGCAGAGTTTGTTTTATGAAAGCATTTGTCAAGTTTCTGCTGTGCCTTATTTCTAACCAAATGAAATGTTCTGTTACTTTTCTTTTCTGTGTCAGCACTGATTCTGGATAAAAATGCATTAAAACTGCATTTGAACTAAGAGAAAAAGGAATATTAGGGATGAATTTGTACCCGATGAACTACAAGGACTACAGCATTCATTCATATAAGTTCTGGTGTTAGATATTTGTAGACTATATTTCAAAAACATAGTTTAATATATTTTATTGAACCTGTAGGCCGTCGTCAGCTGGGCCCAAGAGTTCCTGTTCAGTGCACGAAGGAATTCAGTCATGCATTTGAAATTTTACAAGTCTTAATTTTAAATACCAAAGGAAAACAGCTGTTTTTTAAGGAGCATATGATTCTGCTGGTTCATAAAAAATTTATAAATGTAAAAAAATCATTTGGGCATGTATCTACGTGCCCATTACAAGTAAGCATAAAGGTAGGACATGGAATAATAACTAAACCCTAGCAAAAAATAAGTAATAAGTATTCAAGATAAACAAAATAACCCAAAAGCAAAAATGTGGCCTCACTAATAAATAGTTTGTTGTTGAGACTGACATAAATTAGTCAAAGTCAGCATTATTGTCAAAAACCATATATACAGGTCGTACGCAGGAATTTGAGTGTACAATAAAACAATATAAAGATAAAAATAAAATAAAAGTCTGTACAACACAGTACAATCTTACATAAATAACAGTGTCCAACACAATCAGAGTGCTTGTGGGCAGGAGTTCGTGTGCAAGTGGGGGTGGGGGCAGTCAGTGAAAAGGCGATGGTGGAGGTTCAGAGTTTTGTATGTCTGGGGGGTTAGGGGGTTCAGAGAGAAGAGGTGAATGCAGGTCTGGAGTTTGTGTGTGTGAGAGTCGAGAGGGACAGAGCAGGGAGAGAATTCAGCATCCTGACAGCCTGATGGACGAAGCTGGATGGAAATTAGCTCCTAAACATGACACCTTGGCCTATCTGCATCTATGCAGTGTTATGACGTAACAAAATATTGCTTAAAGTTATCCAGTAAATGTCAGTATATTAATTAAACCATCTGACAATGCCAATATAAAAACCGCTGACAAGCAAGAAAGTTGGAAAAGTTTACCATGTCACAAAGGCAGTGCGAACAGCATTTACGCACACGTATCTGACAGCAAAAGACATTAAAAAAAAAATTCTCTTTTTTAAATAAATAATGCCACACACATTCTTACTGGCTGTCCTTTCTCATACCAAAAATATTTGATATATTTATATACAAATATCTGATTACATGGCTTACAAGTCTTATTTATTTATTTATGATGATAAATAACTTACAGCTGCATTAAAATTCTGGCATCTGCAAAGCTGCCCTATGATTGGTTCCTATAATATTTTATAGTGGACAGCTAGAAAAGCCAAATTGAGCAAATATCATTAAAATGCATCAGCCTTTAGGTAAAGTTGGTTCCTCCTGATCTGAACAGATAAGAGAGAGTAGAAGAAATGGATAAAAATCTGAAAAACGCACCTGCATAAATAGGACAAAGTAATGATGTTATTTATCCAGGGCTGTGAATAACGTCCATGTTCTGTGTAATAATCCCAATTTGATTAAAAAACAATAATTGTGTGAACAGCACTAGAGGACCTGCTGAAACTGCATTTCACATATTTGGCTAATTGTGATAATTGCACTCTTTAAAATCAACACCGAGCTACAGCAGTTTCATAACCAACCCCAAAGACATGACATGAATTCATTATGCACTACACAAGCAGCGTGGCTCTTTAAGAGGTCCTATAATGTTTCCTAGTAATGCATCTCTTTGTTAGAGTGCTGTTGTTTCCTTTCTTAGCACATGACTGGTCAGTCACCAAATTGCCTACTCTGGGGAGCAATTTAGCCTCTTTGCAATTAGAGAGAGCGCGAGGCAGGTGGAAAATGCCTCAGTGGCAGCAGTGACAGCAGCTCCCAGGGGAAGAAAACACTGGAGGCTGATGGCATGTGATACAAAATGTTCAAACAGAGATGTGTGAGTTTGTCCCTAAAATGAGATGTCTAGCTGTTTGGTTGGATGACAACCACAACTGCAAAGCTGTCGATGTAGAAAAAATAGTAGAAATTATTTTTAAATGTTGGGTCCTTAAACTTTTTAACATATTGTTAAAGAGTTCAAGTTTCTTCTACTTTTGTTGTTTGTTTCCAGCTTCTCAGAGGTTTTTAGTTCCCATTTGGTACCAATTGAGAAGTCATGTTTGATCAGGATTTGGTTACATGCAGTTAAACTAAAATCTCAACCAAATCTAAACAAAATTGCCAGATGACAATTTTGTTATTTAACGCCTTTTTAAATTTTTCTAAATAACAACTGTACACAGAACAGGAAGCCTTAGCCTCTTAGCCTTAGATCCTCGTTGCAGCTCTGAAGTACTGACTGATCGGTTCCCTCATGAATTTTCTTTGTGGGAACACGGGCAATTTCCCTACGAGTCTTGTAAACATTCTTTAACTAGCCTTTCTCAATTCAATCGTTTATCTATTTCCTGATAAAGAATCGTGTCTTCTTTTAGCTACCATCTGTTATAGCAGCTGCCACCTGTTGAACTCTTATTTTGCAGCGCTGCTGACCCTCATTTGCTAAAGTATAAAGAGGAAAATTCAAAGGACAGCAGATGCACAGCAATACTTTTGATAAAGAAAACTGTTTTAAGATGAGGCATCTGTGTGTCAGGTCCCACGTGGCTCCACTGTATTTCCAAGAAATAAACTTTCTTCAAAGTGATGCCGAAAAGGACCGAGATCCAGGAATGTGCACCGTTAGAAATGCTGATGTTGCACCTGAGCCCAAATCCCACTGTAGCATGCATCCAAGGTTCGCCTCCATTCCACTTCCCCTTTGTGTCACTCACAGTGATTCATGCTGACTGAGCAAAGCCAATAAGAACACCTCGCACACAAAAGAATGATAACAGAATGTGAATATGAACAGCTTTTGGCACCGAGGGTGGAACAAACTAGAGCAACACAGCTCACCCTGGGGAAATTGATTTCATTTTTTCTTGATGTTCTTTTTTTGTTTTGTATAAATGGCTTTGAGTCTTCAGAGACCAAGATGTTGATTTTCATTTTATAGATTCAGTACCGAGCCACAGATTTTTCTCTGAACCTGCAATTTTGTTTTTAATCTTTTGTTTACTTTGCACAGCTGAACCAAAGCTGCAGATTATTTGTGATCAGCATTTAAAAATAAATGAATTAATAAACAAAAACGAATCTCTGAAACAACGCATTTTTATCTATATGGAATTTTAACATCTTAAACCCAGCAAAGACATTTGATGCTGCTTTTTCCAGTGTATGCATTCACGTGTACGTGAAGAAGGTCTGAGCCGTACTCCTAATTAGTATGACAGTCTTCCTTCTACTATAATATACTCAGCTAAAATTATTTTAGCAAGCAAAAATCAGCTCCCTCACACCTTTCCAAGTACATTTGATAGCTATAAAAGTCATGTTTATCTGACTGCTGGACAAAATATTTACACTTAGCTGTAACTACACCAAGTGTCTTACAGAAGTACGTTTAGGGGGGGGAAAAAGGATCGGTCTAAGAGCTCATATAGACTTGATGACCCCCTCCACACCAATTCCCATCTCTCTCACCCAAAAAAACAGCCTTCGTCTCTCCATGTCCCACTTCTTATTTGTATTTTTACATTTTGGCTGATGTCTGAACAAAGCAATTTCTTTCTGTAATGGAGGAACTGTATCTCATATAATTTACTTCTGTCACTCACATGAAGCAGTTACAGTAACTTCAAATGATTTGCTCTTTTTTCCCTTCTACCCCGTCCAATGTTTTCCCAGCAGAGTTCTCTTTCGGTTATTTATATGCTAAATATTGCTGCTGTCCAGAGTGTCACAAATAAAACTTAATCCAATCCAAATATTAAACATATGTGATCCAAAATTGAAGAGACCAGGCCAAATGAATTATACGATCAAGCAGACTTGTTAAAAAAAAAACTTCCTCTTTTAATAATTTCTAATATGTCCAAATCTGTATGCCATTGGATGCCATGATCTCCATTTTCGCTGATGATCTTGCCAGTCAGGGTGCTACTCCCCAGTTTGGGGGATTTTGTGAGAAACTTTACACTTTTACTAGAAAGGGTTAGCAAATTATTGTTGTTACATCATGACAGCATTAGTACTGATTTGGACAAAATAAAGAAGTCTAGAGAAACTGAAAGTCAAACCCATATAGTTTTCCTGGCCTAAGATCGTGGAGAAAGGGAAGCATTTTTTCAGTGGCTTCTAAAGAAATGATCAAAACCTATATTTGTACTTCTCATTTATCACCTCTGTGCTTAGGTGTGTTTAAGAGCCAACTAAACGTTATAGAGATGGTTTTGCTTATGCTTATGCATGGTTATGCTATTTATAGTTTTTATGCACACACAAACTTACATTGTTTTATATGTAAGTGTATGTTTTTGACTGCTTTAGAAGACATTGTAGGTGAAGTATAAAACTGCCCCAGGTCATAATACAATTTTCTTAGTGCTATTTCTGCACAGATTGGATAAAGGGGATATTTATTATGTCCCTGAGAGGATTAAAGAATAAAGGAGCTTAATTCCTCACTGCACACCAACATAAAGCCATTGATGTTATAGAGGCACAGGTTAGAATATTAATGAATAGCATAAATTGAATTGTTCCCAAATCACAACAAAACTACCAAAAATCAGCAGAATGAAACACGGATTCTATTTTATGGTCTGTCTTGGTTTGCACGCCTGATCCTTTCATTTGTTGAGATGATTCTCCATCTTCACTCTGTGGCATTTTCCTCCCCAGAGCAGGTAAGGGAGGAAATTCTGCCTGTCTGTCAGCTCTTTGTAGGGAAGATTTCTCCCAAAGACCAGCTTTATGCAGCGCTGACTGCCATGATTAACGTATTTACAGGGAGATAAAGGGAAAGAGGCAGAGAGCCGGGCAGAGGGAGAGAAATCAACTGAACATTCACTGAAACTTGATAAATTAGATTATGGGAGCGAGCCATACGCAGAATGAACATGCATATTAGCCTTTATTGTGAGGATCTGTGCAGGGATTGGGGTGAGAGGAAGAAGGGTCAATCGAGTTGAGCTCGGTTTAATTCAGCTGTCAGAGAACATTTGAATTCCTCCACGACTGTTGGGGAAGTGAAACGTGGCACACGATCCTTCACGCTGGACCCAGATTTTCTTTTTTTTTTTGGGATGTTTTAGTCAACACAGCAGAGACTAATCCATGTGGCAGGGCTTTATGGAAAGGTTTTCAGACAAGGTTAATTAACCCACAGGTCGATTAATATTGTAACAGTGAGGATTGGGAATTGGAACCTCCACATTCTGAGTGTATTTTCAAAACAGTGTGTGTGCTAGATTTAAAAGACCTCTGCACCCTGGTCATGCACATCTGTCTGCATGAGTGTGTGTGCATGGGAGGGAAAAGCATGATTTCTTTCCCGCAGCCTGCTTCTTTTTGATGAATGCATTAATAGCTAGCACTGAGAGTCCCATTACACTGGAGCTCAAAGTGTGTATCACATGAGTGTGCACGTTTTTGATAGTTTGAGTAGGAAGAGTAATGTTTGTGTGCTTTCCCCTTTCATCTCCCATGTGTTGTCGCATCGCTCTGCCCTCGGTGTAGACACCAGGCCATTTCACAGCCCGCTTCAAAGGGCTCCTGTCTCTTGCAGTCACCGTCTCTAATTCCCAATTTCCCTTTTCGATCTCATAACTTTTGCTGCAAATCTTTTCCTAAATCCTTTAAATCTTTTTCTTGCTCCCTTTTCCTATTTCCTGAGCCTGTTCTTAGTGTTCGTGCATATTTTGCATGCATGTGCTTGCATACAACACAAGCATACGGGTTTGTTGACTAGCTGTTTGTAAGATGTTCTATAGCATGTCAAATTTACATTATGGTGATTAAAATCCTGTCTATCCTGCATCACATAACACTGTAAACATAACACTTTAAAAAAAACGTTGTAGAATTTACGGTGAATTACTGGCAGCTGTGGTTGCCAGAATTTCACCGTTAAAAATAAATTGTAAATGTAGAACACAAAACGGTATACTATTTTGGTAACCATAAATTTCACAGTAAATAATAATTTATTTATTTTTTACAGTAAATGACTATGAATTTAAAAATAAATTGTGAAATTGTTTATGGGTAATTCATGTGAAAACAACAGACATTCCATTAACCTGATTACAGGCTTACTTCATTAAATATAGCAAAACTGTATAAAATAATATGGTATCATAGTAAAAAGTTGAATATTACGGTTAATTACTGGCAGCTGTGGTTGCCAGAATTTCACCGTGGAAAATATATTGATAATGTTGAGTATATTACGGTATGCTATGTTGATAAATGTAAAATTCACAATAAAGAATCATAAACCTGTTCATGGTACCTCATGTAAAAACAACAAACATTCCATTAACCTGATTACAGTTTTGTATTGTTAAATACAGTGTAACTGTATAAAATAAATATTAAATAGTTCAATATTACGGTAAAATACTGGCAGCTGTGGTTGCCAGAATTTCACCGTGGAAAATATGGTGATAATGCAGAACACATAACGGTATACTTTGTTGAGAAATGTAAAATTCACAGTGAACTTTGGTTTTTGTACAATAATTACATTGAAAAAAAAACTAATATAATGTAAACCGGTTAAAATACATTTTTAATAAGCTTGATTACTATGTCCTATTGACAAAGCACAGAAGAGCTGTATAATACAAAACATGTTTTTTTATTCAAAAGTTCATATTTACAGTAAATTGGCAGCTAATTTGGCCAGAATGTCGTCTAAAAAATTAAGGCCCAACAAATGAGGCAATAAACATAATACGGCGGACTGGCATAAAATTTACATTCTTTGACTTTTTGTTATAATTTGCTAGAAACATTAATAAAAACCAGTAGAGACCATGATTAAATTAAACAGTTAATATTAAATAATTAA
>VUQG01024677.1:0-19546 GCA_015106755.1 Etia nguti | reverse complement strand
TAGAAATCATACATATATACCAACAAGACAGTGTACATCACTGTCACAACAGCGTTTGTTTTCGTTCAAAGGCTTTATGGTTTTTCCTATAATACCTGGTGGGCTCGATGCCCGGGCCGATTTTTTGTCCCAGTCCAGCCCTGGCTGACCGGGTGGTCAAGGTGCAAACCCCCCGCGCGGTCTTTCAGTACTCGGATTAATCATGACATATAAGTCACTTAGATAACTTCTAAATGTTAATATTTGGTTTATTTCAGTGTTTGATTTGTTCCTGAGTAAATCGGTTTGGCTGAGATTAAAGTTCAGCTTCATAACTGGACCATTTTATTTAATACTGAAGTCTTACTTGGAGAGCTGTCAGTATACTTTGGATTTCATCCGTCATATCCCCTGATGTAAAATGTTCTGTTCTTATTTAAACAGCTGACTCTGAATTAAATCTAACATAAAAAAAATTAAATTCAGGAGGAAACATTTTCCTAATATGAAGGGTGAAATTCAAAATAAACTGACAGCTCTCCAAGTAAGACTTCAGTATTAAATAAAACGGTCCAGTTATGAAGCTGAACTTTAACAAACAAACAAACATAAAAATGAAAAATCACCATCGGTGGGCCCGATGGCCAGTACAGCTGTGCGGTCAGCTGGTGGGTAACAGACATCTCCGAAAACGTTAGAGCACTTTTGCAAATATGTGATGTCTTGATAAATCGAGCAGATATTTGAAGTTTACACAGCACCATTCTCGCCTGAAAATATCTTAAAAGTTTATTTTGTGATCCAGAAAGAGAAATATTTCAAACTCCGCCACTCTGCGTTCCTCCGCCACTGCCTTGAGTTTTGGACGAAATGCATTCTGGGATATTTGCCGGGGTTTAGCTACCGTAGCTAGCCAGCTGATTGGAGACCAAAACAGCCAATCACAATTTTTTGCATCCAAGTCTGTGATTGGTTGGTTTTGTGGCACAAATATAACGGCGTACAGAAAGAGTTGAACACGCAGGGGCAGAAATGTTGAGAGCGCAAGCAACACATTGGGAGCAAGAGCAAATGCAAAAACTGAGCGAGAGGGGCTGCTATTGTGTGTGTATATGGATAATAACAAACACTGAAATACATTTTTTGCACGCAGCAATGACTTTTGTTCACTCAAATTTAGCTTTTCTTCACTCAAATAAATTTCTCCTCAAAAAGCAACACTTGTACTTGCAAATATTTTTTTCACGTGCGCTCAAATGTTTTTTCACGTGCGCTCAGAATAGTGGCACAAAAATAACGCCATAATATAAATATTACCAAGTGACATGTTTGTAAATAATAGTCAAAAATACTGAGTTAGGCTCATAAAATATATAATGGTTTGGGTTAAAATACAGCTGTTTTCATATTTTTTTGCACCTTACTTTCCTGGTTGTCATGGTGACATCTCCCTGCTTTCTCTACAAAAAACACATGCTTCTGACACAAAATATCCAATTGAAATGCATTACTTACAAATTCATGCTCATTGACATGAAAAAAATGAGTAATTTGTGCCCATGAAAAAGAAAACGTCGATCAATTTTTCTCACTATTTCAGAAACTGCTGTGAGACTGGGCTGCATAGAAATCCCACACAGATGTGATGTGAATTCACTGGCATGACATCATCTAGGGTGGTCTATATGGTTACACACCAGATGGTATACATCCACACACACACACACCAAAGTGGGGGGCACCAATTCCAGAGAAGCAATGAAAATGAGATAAAAGCAGTGATGGGTGGTAGTATAGCAAGAACCTGACAAAAACACACATACACACAGTTGCACTCACTCACACATGTTTAAACAAACACCACACACATACAGAGAGATAAAGAGGGCCTCGATATGCTTCGAGAATAAAATGTCCTCAATAAATCACCAGTAATCCAGTTTGTTTTCATGCAACAACTCAAGTGTCACTTCATCAGCGAGAGGAATACTTAGTCTTCCAGTTTATTCCATTATTCATGTGTTTCACTGATGGAGTGAGAAAGGAGGATGAAAGGAGGAAAAAAAGACAAAAGGCTGAAGGATAAAGGCCAAGTAGAAATATCTCATGGATACTGCAATCTGCATTCTACTGACTTAATTGGCGTGACATACTGCCAACAACAGGCACAGCAGTCTGCTAGAAACTGACACTTAGAATATGAGAGAGACTTATGAAACAGGGAGAGAGGGGTCTTCTGTTTTTTAAGAATCTTATTAATCAATCTAGGTCAGGTTGCTGAAACCTTAGCAACAAAAAATGTATTCCTTTCTTTTCTTTTTCTTTTGGTTTTCATCACAACTCGTGGATACTGTTAAAATGGTAGAAAACCACGAGTAACATTCATCGTGTTGCAAATGGAATATTTTTGTTGAATGCTGTTTATTTGTTATTTTCATATGCAAATATAGAACTTAAACATTTAATACTGCCACTTTAGTTTTGCCACTTATAGTGACAAAGGAGACCAGTAATTCAGGCAGTTTCTAGTGTGATTAAAATCAAGATCCAATTTAGTGTTGCATCTGAGTCGCAGTTAAATTAAAAAGGTCAAGATTTCAATAGTAAAAAAAATGATTTATGATCTTGTTTTGGTTGGAATTAAACATAGCATAGCTTCTTATCTTTGGGTCAAAAGAGGTTAGACTACTGCGCTTTAGAGCTCAGTCACTTAGCAGTGGCTAAAAACTGCCTCACAGCCAGTGGAGGTGGCTAGGGTATCTGGCTGGGATACCTCCCTGTCACCTCTAAGGTAAGGTTTTCTTGCATGTCCAACCAGAAGGTAGACCCCGGGGCGAACCTGGGACATGCCAGAGAGATTATGTGTGGCTGGCTTGGGAATGCCTCAGTGTCCCGTGAGAAGAGCTAGAGGCAATGGCTGGGGAGAAGGAGGTCTAGATGCTTCTACTTAAACTGCTGCCACTGCTATCCAGAGGAAAACAATATTCTTGTAGAACTATACAAGCAGTATGTGATGCAATTTTTAAAGTTACAGAACAGAACAAAATATCTGCACCACAACCCTGTTAGAAAAACATCCAGTGACACTCGGGAGCAAAGGAAGAAAAAAAAAAAAAGACTTCACTGAGATTCTACATTGTAACAGGTCAGAGAAATGTCAGCAACCAAGACAGGAACAAGACAAGTCGGAAATAACAGAAGCATCAAAGAAGAAAATGAACCTATGGTTAAATCTTTCTGATTTCCACACTCACTGTGCAAGACAGTTAATATAACTAAAAACCTGAATCTACCACAAAGTAACAGGGAACATCTTGCATTTAAATAAAAAAAAAAAAAAAAATACAATCGCACAGCCACCTCAGCTTTGATGGAAGTGGCAGGCTGCATGCTATTCCCTCTAGGAACATTTCTTATTTATGTTTGACAATGAAACCTCAAATTTACACAAGAATATGTGTTTGTCTAGGTCTTAAGGATGGCACATAAGATAAACTTCTTATCTAAGACCATTGGATACGTTTTCAGAGATTTCCACAATCGTTACCAACAGTTTCAAACATATATTCAAACCATGGGGATGCACTCCCGCTCTTTACAACATATAAATGTGCTACAGATATGAAAAAATTTCCTATTCAGACACGTTACTTATAAACTCGTGCAGACCAGAAATCATTAACCATTTACGATTAGCAAACTATCATTTCATCATTTCCTACAACATAACAGCATATTTGTTACTCACACATAGGGAACCATTCAGGGTATATATGTATGGTATATGTGTTAATGCCCAGAAACTGACTAAATGCTATTAAAGTAGATTTTTATCTGGATGAGAAATTAAAATTTGCACCTTAAATGACTAATTATATAAATATTAAGTACAACTGCATTTATCTAACCCACCAAAAAATCTTTACTGGGCCGTAAAAACCATAAAAAACCATTCTTGCAAGACAAGAATTCTATAAAACTGAGGAAGCTTAAGAAAGATTAAATTTGAACTGAGAGGTATTTTCTGTTTAAGTACAACTTGAAACTTCTTTGCGAAGTGTTTTGCAAAGTTAGAAATATTTAAAGCATTTTCTTCCTCTGTTTCTCCATCCTCACAACTGGAGTTCGGATGTCCTCCTTTTTTTCCCTCTCTGTTTGCTCTCTAGATGGTAGATGGATATTTCCAGTGCAAAAGAAGTGTTGCCCTCCCACCAGAGTCCATCCATCACAGCCAGACAATCCGGCACAAAGCATCTCCTCGTTTGACATTTACCTCCCGACGACTTCTCATTTCTCAGTAGCAAGTGTTCAGATTTTTTTTTTTTCTGTCATGCTTTGTGTTTTGTTACTACACTTTTCCATGCTATCCTTTTTCCCTATTTCAATATGAATTTACAAATATATTTGTTCTACATTAGGAAGTAGGATACAAAAAATATCCATAGATATCACTTTTGGAGACATGTCAACGTCTTCACTTTCTGTAAAATATGCCCATAATTCTATTATGGAGATTGCATTTCACAAAAAACATGAATTGCATATCAAAGCGCCCCCTCTTCTACAGTATAACTCAGATATCCATTAGGAAGCAACAGGAACAAACAACTTTTGATCCAAAAAGCATACAGTCAGGGCAATTTGAAGTCCTCATTACTGATAGAGTTTTGTGGGCTTCTTTGAAATAGCTGTCTAAACTTTCTGGTAAAAGCCTCTGGTTATATTTTATCCTTGTTCTGTTTTGTTCCCAAATGCAGACTAGTGCTTTTAGGTTTAAAAGAATAGTAAAAACTCTGGGCAATGCACTCGGTTACTCTTATGCTATATTGACAAGCAGATCTCTGATTTTTAAAAATCAATAAATATGGATGCTAATTCTTTAAATTATGTTGGGACTACTGCTGCCAAAACTGTATTTAAAGATATAGCCTCTATGACATTAGTCAGTGGCTTGATTTGTGTTGGCTTGGCTTATGTCACTTTGCATTTCAAGCTTTAAACTAGTTGTAAAGGATAGTGCTAGGTATTTGGGTAGCACTAACACTGGCTAACTAGCTTTTGTAAGTAATTAAGAGTGGAATAAAATGGAATGCAGATTTGGTTTAGCTAAAAAGAGGCGTATGACTAAATGTGCTTACTGGAAAAGCTTAACAGCTTAATACTTGAAGAGTTTTGGCACAGCCAAATGAAAACTGACACGTTCTTAGCCATGCATTACCTTAAAAATTAAAAGCATTTATTGTATTGTATTTAAGAAAACAATGTAAAACTTTAAAAAATGAACTAAAGCTAACTAAAGAATTGTAGAAACAATGGCTTTGGTGTCAAATGTCCAAAACACCTATGCATTGTATTGAACAACTGAAGCTGAACTAGTACTGTACTTTAATGCAATATCAGTTGTTACCACGAGATGGTGTGTTCAATAAATGTGAACTTTATTTAAGATTCAGGCTTAAGGCTTAGGCTTAAGCACCATCAGACCTTGCTGTGTGAATAGCCTCATATTTAAACACTGTAAGATGTTATATTTTCCTATGTTAATTTAGCCTTTTTTTATCATTTTTATCATTTTTTTTTATCATTCCTAGTAGAATTGGCATTTTAACTAATTTCTACAACGATAAAAGTAAACTTATCCTTTCTAGGTAACAATTTTTGTTCTCACAGGTGGTTAAGAAACATGGTGGTATTTCTTTGTTAAAGAAATCTATGTAAAACAAAATTGTCTGTTTCTGGCCTGCTATCTTTGAATGTCTTTGCTGAGAATCAGCCTTCACTCATCTATCCATTATCCTACCTATATCCACCATATACAACCAGTATAAGGCAGAATACAGAGGCAGCTGAGAAACATAGGTCACATATCGTGCATTTATCAAGAAGTATATTTCTAACTCAGAATCCAGCATACAATTAATGAGTAAAAGTGTGGACCCTAAGGAGTCAAGGCTTCAAGGAGATAGAAACGGCAAATTCAATGCAAATACTCCTCTGGACTGGTGCCACATGGTAGACAGACTTCCTGTAATTAGGCCCCATGGAAAAACTGGGTTACAGTGTCTTGATTAATTTTCATATTTTCCATTATTGGATTAATCTCCTTTATGTTCCACTTTGCACATCTTCCTGTGGGTGTGCAGTGGTATCTCCCATGCAAGGGCCTTGTGCCAAGTGTTGATATGCTCCCAGCTGGGGCCACATAGTATATCCAACACTGTCCCATATTCATGTAGCCTTTTAACCACAAATATGCTATTTCAAGGTTTTTTTTTAAAAACCACTTTGTGGATATATTGGCATGAACTGTAAACGCACATTTTCAAGTATAATCCAATGACTAACAAGAATCTCATTCCGAAATTTCAAAAGCATAGCTAATGTGATTACCATGTTTGACTTTGTGTGTTTCATATTGTGCCTCTCTCTCTTTTGCAAGATTATAGTGTTGTCCCATGCTGCCTCTGAGCCAGCTCCCACACTGTAAAGCTCCAAGCATGCAACATATAAGACAGATGGCATCATATTTTCATTACCACTTTTGGCATGTGGCCCTAATAACAGTAAGGGTGGATATGAGCAACCTGTATTTGAGGTCCCAGCAGGGCTCCTCAGAAGCCCATTCATTCATTCAAAGTGGAATGACAGTTGCTCCTCCTTTTGGGCTGCATTTCAAATGCAAATGATTCATACAAGGACTGGATCTTTATTAACCTTCCCACAAGTCTTCATGTTGGCCATACATGAATCACACTAACGAGGTTTAATACATATAACTCCTGGGAGAGGTAATTGACCCTGACCTTATAATTGCCTCTAATTTCATAGAAATAATAAAGTCTTATTGTTCAATTAACTTAAAGGTCGTTTGCAACATCCTAATGCTGCTAATAAAGCATCCATGCATTTCTTCTATGCTGATGCTTATGTGGCAGATGGTTAATTCTGATGACTGTACTAACCTCAGGCAAAGAATTCCACATCAAAACAAGAGACAAGACAGTCAAAACTAAATGGGTAAAGAACAAGGGTCCAAAAGTGGAACCAAATGGGTAGCAACTTTTGAGTGGGTGGATTCTAGAGGCTGTGCCAGAGTTCCTTATGGCCAGGGCAAAGGGGAGCCAAGGCAAACAGGAGTTATTTCCTGCTGTGGCAAGGAGGGAACATACAATAGGAAAAAAAGCTGGTAACAAAGGCAGAACCTATAAAGATGTCAACCAGAAGGTCAAATGTCAATCAAGCAGGAGGCCTGTGATCAAGACAGAACCTCTCCACGAGCTGCAACAATGGGAGAACCTTTGCTGTCAGCAAACTGGACAGCCTTTCCCAAGCCATGTGGCAGAGACAGAAGCCCAATATGTGCAACCGGTACTGGAGAAGAAATAGAAAACCAGAAATTGCTGAGTAGACTCTTCTGAAGAGACATAATATGAAATGTTGGCTCAGTGTGTCCTTACAGCACCTGATGGTTTAGTCAATAGAGCTAGAGTTTCTGAGTAATGTGAGGCATCCCTTTTAAGATTAATTTATTTTTATGAATATAGTTAAAAATCTTATCTTGGGTAAGACACTGTACCACAAACTTTCTCCAATTCACTCATTGGCATGTATGTGTAATGGAGTGTGCTGCATACATAGAATAAATGGGTGTGGGTCAATGTGGCTTGTAATGTAAAAGTGCTCTTAGTCTAGAAAAGCACAAAATAAAATACAGTGGAAGTGGTAAAACAGTTAGATGAAACTTCTTAATGTCTTTTAGTGAAGGTGACAAGAATACAGAATAAAACCTATGTAAGTTATATTTAAATAATATAAAGAGGAGAAAAAACAACAGGAAGATTGGTTTTCCTCTTTTAACAACAGATGTTACAGAATCAGCTTAAATGTTTAAATCCATTCCTCAAGGGTGAGTGCATAGTTGATGAAGAATTTTGCAGGGAGAATCATGTTTTTTATCCTAGCTGGTAAAGTAATGACCGAATGTAGTCATTGTGTCTTATCCCTATGGAGCTATTTAAGTAAATTTAAGTAAACTAAATAACAATTAAAGGTAACTTGTCACTAAAATGGTGAATTCTGCTGTAATAGGCATTTTTTTTTAGTTTTTTTGTTTTCTGAATGGGTGGGAAGATGACAAGCATCAATGATAACGAAATTTACCTGACTCTGACCCAAGTGGGTCTCAGCAGACTTGCAGACATGGAAAGTATAAACGAAGTGTAAGGAGGGATAGTCCTTCAAGTACTGAACAAGTAGGAGGAGCTGGTCCTGGCAGCACAGGAGCTGCCAGCACTAATGGAGATAATGATTTAGGTTTCTGCACTGGCAGATGTAAAAGGGTAGTGTACACCAGATACATTTTTTTTCAGAATGTGCCGACTACAAAAGTCATTGTTAAAATGAAAAACTTGACTCAAAATTAGAGGTATGTATAAACACACACTAAGAACGTAGGAGAAACTGAAAATTCTCTTTCTGCTCTCATCTGGATGCCTTAATAATATTTGGAACAATTTCTACAACTTCAACATAATTTTGGACAAAATAACTTTCATTATGAGATGACTAAAATAGTGCAGACCCTTTTCTCTGGCTATCTCTAGACTATACTATTGTTGCGCACTTTGGTAGCAGCAGGCAAAACATCCAAAGACTGCTACTGACTCAAAGCTCTGATGCCATGCTTTTAACACATCATATGAAAACAGATCAGATTGCAGCATTCTGTGCTGTACGTCACTGGCTACCTTTGAGTTTTAAATGCTCTTGTTTTCAAATATATATGTAATCTGCTAACTGCTGACACCTTAAACCCTAAATGCAGCTTGAAATCTTTTGTCATTGTGACTTTTTTCAATTAATTCAAATTAATCTTTTTTTAAAACTGATCTGATTTCTAGATCCCAAACTGCGGTTCTTATTTATTTTTCATGAGCACATGTAGAATGTGCACATGTTTTATGGCTAAAGAGAATGTTAGAGGTGGGCAGATCGATCCAAATATTGATAGTATTGATACCAACACTAGTATTGGTATCGGATCGATACTAGCACGACTGGATCGATACTTTGCTTTTATCCTTCAAGTTCAGTATGTAGCCCTCTGAACTGTGTTAATTATTTCTTTGGAAAAAACAAACATCAAACATGCAGTATGAAAAATGTCCGAACCTTTTTGTGCACTTTAGAGACAGAAAAACTTACATTCTAGGTCTCCAAAAAAACAGTTTCAAAACACGTGAAGAGCTGACATGTGTTTTGTTGTGTTAACTAATTATTGTGGAAAGTAACAATCACAGTGATATAGTGGTGATTAACATGTGTTCAGAATTTGCAAACTGAGAATTCACCTCATAAAAAGTTAAAAATGTCATTTTGAAGTCTTGAGGATGATTATGATGATTATGAATAAGGTCAAGGTTCAAGGTTCAAGGTTCTTTATTCGTCACATGCATAGTTATAACACACAGTGAAATCGCTCCTCAACTTGTGCAAAAGGGGGGGGCGGGGAACATTATGTATTATTCTCCATGAACTATAATCTAGATAATATAGGTTGTCTTGGACCTGACTTGAATAAACAGTCAGTTTTGACTGTTTATTCAAAGTTAAATAAAGTAAAAAGGACAACACAGAGTGTAGAGTCATGTCTCACTCATTAAGCGTTACCAGTCCCAAGTGTCCATTACCATTTTTGAGCCACGTTCTAAGTACCTATACTAAGGGTACCAACCTTAACCCCATGTTTTAGAGCAAAACAAATATACTTACAACCGTTTATCCAGCCATTTATTCTCTCAGCCAATTCAGGTTTGTGGGAGAATTGAAGGATTTTTTTTTTCACAAAAGGGAAATGGTTTTCATTTTCAAAGTTTAAAGAATAACTACAAAGGACAAAAAAGTTTAGTGTGGATTGTGGATCCAGGTAAATCCAATGTAATTCTGTTGATGTAATAAGTTTAACAGTGGCATAACTTTTTAACACTACCAATATGTAATAAAAAGAAAGTTATTGCTTCTGTGGAAATAATTAAATCATTAATCAATCTAGTACCAGTGTGTAATAACTTTAGTGCAAATAGAGGAAGATGTATTGTTTTTCGCTCTCTTTGTATTCAGCTTTTGTGTATAACAGTTACAGTATAAAGAAATAGCACAAGCCTTCGCCTAGGCAGCCCACTCTCTGGGGAGTATTTACTTTTAAGGAAATAGTATTTTATTTTGTATGTATTCATTTTGTTTTCTTTTGTTCTTTTTAAACATAGGTTAAGGAGTTTGTCGTTCAGTAAAAATTAGATAAAGGTAACATGACAGACGTTTACTTTGGTTACACAAACATTATTTAGGAGTAGGTATGTACTGATTTGTAAAAAACTGCATATGAATAACTTGAGTTTATTATGTAATATTATACTACAGTATATTTTTAATTAACCAGGCAGCTCATTTTATTTCAGATATGAAATGTAAAAGGGAGATCAGAAGTCATGTGACACGCCATTTGGAAGCTGTAATGTGATATTTAGAGTCTCCATATATCAGTATCATTTTCAACCAATAAATCATTGCGTTGACCTTGAAGGCCTTGGTGGATACAAGGCAAATTTTAATGGAAGGCTAAATTAAGTGCAAATTTACCCCACTCTACACAACGTTCTATCATATTTCATAATTCATGAAATAATTCATTCAAAATTGTGTTTAAAGACAAAGAATGACACAGATGCACAAATGCAAACACTATCAAAAACATCAACAGCTAACTATTGTACACAGACAGTTTTGTAGCCCTGTGACAAACTTCTGAATAATACTGTTACAGTTTGGGTTAGGGTTATTGTCATCAGTCTTCTAGATATCTAGACATAGGGTTGTGTGCTCAATAGGTTCAGTTGGGTTCAGCTAGGAATATGTTCCAAGCCAAAACCCTAACCTGAAATACTACACCAGTGGCCTGGTGGATATCAATTCATATCAACTGATTCGGCTTCAGAGCCAGTCCCAAATTTCCATTTGAGAAACTATTCTTTTTGGCCTTTGATTTTCATTGCCTTTATGTTTCAACCCTGGTAGTTGAGCCTGGTAAAAAAAACTAATGATCTACATCCAATCCTAATCTCCAAGTTGGAAACAGTGGCTTTATGTTTTTGTGGTTCAGTCTAAGTTGACGTTCCTTATGGAAGCAGCAGTGCACAGTAAGAAAACACAAGACGAAAATATCTTCTGCGTGTTTGAATGTGCAGTGATGTAAATATTTTATCCTATGAGGACCATGTGGGATGCAAAAGTTGTTACATAAGTTGGGGCGATGTGTAACCAGCTAAGCTAATCGGTTTTATTCTTCTTTAACAAGGGTTCCTTTCGGTATGCCTAACTGACTCTCAATCTCATCTCGCTTTCTCTCTTTCCTTTTCTCTCTCAGAGGGATTGTAAAGTGGTGAGTCCAATTGCATATACCCCATTTCCTTCTTTTTATTACCCCTTCTCTTCCTTTTCTCTTCTCTTCCTTTTTTCTCACTCCCCCTCATCACACATCTTGGACCGGTGGTAATAACCTAAAATGTCGACAGCAAATCATCTTCTCTATTCCAAACGTTCAGCACATGATGCACAGTGACCTTATTCTTTGGAGCACTGGTAGAAAATGAGAAAATTAGTGTCTGGAAGAGGCTGTTTCTTTTATCTTAGGAAGCAAGATGGTGCCACAGAGGACTAATCCAAAAACTGTTCAGGTCAGAGAAAATGCCAATACAGATCAGCATTGGAAGAGAAAAATATAATAATGGTTAAGATAGCGTATTAGTCTGTAGGCATAATCTAGACACATAACCAGGTGCATTACACATCAGATGGATTAATCACGTTTATTAAATTCTCATGTGAATGTCTGGTTACATTTAGATTTGCAGTCAACTTTTGATGGGGATTTTTTAAGGCCCTGATGATTTTCAATAAGGCTGCTGTTTCTGGCATGGCAGTTTGGTCATATATGTGTTTCTTCAATAAAGGCTTGAACTCGAAGTTCCTGAGGCTAGTCTCTGTACACCAGATCTTAATAAGGTATTTACCCTGTGTTTGACTGCAGCAGGGCAGAATCTGGCAGGTGTATCTGTAACAGCTGCAGATCATCAGCACTCAGGTTTGAACTGTTTATCCCCAGCCAGCTTAGTCTGTCTTCAGAAAGAAAGCTGGTTGCAAAGTTGTTTGGCAAGCTCTGCATGTCTGAGATGTACGGTAAAGTGTTGGCAAAAGGAATGCTTACCCAGGCTTTATTTTTAGATTCTTTCTTGGCTCATTTGTCAGCTAACTTGATGGTTCTTTTGGACTAACAATGTGCTTTGATTTGTGCTTCATTTCTTGGCTTGCTAATTAACTGGATGCACCCAAGAACAGACTAAAGAGGAAAGAACTGAACAACAGAACTGGCTTGAGGACCCACTGATTTGCCAACTGCCCTAGAATCCCTCTGGTGCATTACTAGTTAGACAAGAACTCAAAGCTTTTGTCTTGTTTTTTGTTTGTCTCCAGAGCTGAGAGACACTGGCCCCCAAACTATGTATTTTTAATTGTTATCGAACCAAATCTGAATATATAACTGATTTTTACGTCAGTGATATTTCATGTTTTTCTTGCCATTTATTATTAGGGAAATAAAACCAGCATTTTTTTGAAAATGTCATGGATTTCAGCAGTCTTATGTGAGCAGTTTTATTGTCGAATATGACTACAAGTAATTAATTATGTACAGTGTTGGGTAAGTTACTTTAAATTAGTAACTTAGTTACATCACTAGTTATTTCCATCAAAAGTAACTCAGTTACTTCAAGTTACTCGTTACTTTCAAAGTAACTAGTTACTAGGGAAAGTAACTCGAACGCAACACACGAAGTAAAGAATAATGACCCTATCTAAATCCCAGTAATGATAAACGCGTTCCTGATTTTGGCATAATAACATATTACCGTGCTCGTTACCACAATAATAACCTAGTTACTGTAACGCGTTACTTAATAACGTGTTAGTCCCTACACTGATTGTGTATACTAGTCAAAATAAATAAATAAACGTAAGTTTGTATTCTAAACAGATTTTGTAGACCAGAGCAGTAATAGGTATATTTAAGTTGATGCAGGCAGTCACCTATCTGTGCATGAACAGGATAAGTATGGGGATATTTGGTTGAGGAATTGCTTTCCATTCCTGGATGAGGGCAGCTGTGCACTCGTCATTGGCTACAACTGCCTCTGATGAGTACGTCGACTAAGCACATCCCTGCTGTGTTCAGCAGGACACATATCGGGACTAAATACTGGCCACAAGAATGGCAAAAGGCAAGATTTGAGCACTTCACCTCTGTACTTCTGTCCAGTAGATTTATACCAAGAACAATCAGATTAGCAATGGTGCTCTCTTGGACTTGTAAGGCTGCAGCAGGTCAGACATGTGTGCCACTATACAGCATGCTGATATTCTAACCTTGGTCAGCTTCATAACATAGTGGCAATTAAGTTCAATGCAATTCTTTTCAGTTGAACTTTATTTATATAATTTTACAACAACAGCTGCTTACCCTTAGCAGTTACTCAGGCCTTTGTGTCTGGGTGACTTCATTTCTGCTGTCTAACTAATTGGTGACTGATGGCACCAATGACAACACTGCTTTTTTTGCATTCCATTTATTATTAGAGAATGAAGTGAACATAATGGTAAATGGACTGTCGGACTATATAGCGCTTTTCTACTCTCCCGGAGTACTCAAAGCGCTTTATACAACATGCCACATTCACCCAATCACACAAGCACTTTCTTCTATGCTTTAAGGGCTTTCTCTCTAAGCATTCATACACATTCATATTCCAGTGGATGCATCGGTGAGCAATTTGGGGTTAGTATGTTGCCCAAGACTCTTGGCATGCAGACTAGGGCAGCCAGGGATTCAACCATATACGCTCCGATTAGTAAGTGACCACAGCAAAAGCCACCCAACTCAATCAGTTCAGAGGTGTACAATGAGTGTGTTTGTCTTCGATAAACTAATTACCAATCCCAGCATTGACTAAAACCAATCAACCAGAACTAAAAACTAGTCAGAAGATGTTTGGATTTCCTAAAACGTGACGGCTGCGGCGGCGGTCGTGTGGGGTTGAAGGGAAAAGAACCTGAACGCAGGCACTGACGTAGATGCGATGAGTGAGCTTTAATTACACGAGGTGATAGACAGAACGGAGGTGGCGAGGACAGAAACTAAGATAAACCTCAACTGGGAAAAACTAACTAAACAAACCTGAAACACCATGACTCGCAGGCAGTGTTGGTCAAGTTACTTGAAAAAAATAATCAGTAACTAATTACTGATTACTTCCCCCAAAAAGTAATCCCGTTACTTTACTGATTACTTATTTTCAAAAGTAATTAGTTACTTAGTTACTTTTTAAAAACATGATACACAACCTGAATAGGTAATAAAGCAATAGACCTTTCAGCCCAATTCTATTTTTTCTGCATAATCCATCATATAAAATGTAATCAAATAAAAAAATGTCTTTTTTAAAAATTGTTTTATTAGGTTTAATCTTTTAACTTTATGCATCAAGCAAAAATTAAATTATATGCAACAGTCTTTGACTTGAAGACATTTGTTTAACATTTAAACCTATTTTCTGCATATTCCAGCATATAAAATAAAATATTTATGTGTTTACACTCACTCTTTCAAATAGATGCAAGTAAAACCTAGCAGAAAATAAATAAAATCAAAGATTCAGCGGGACTGAGTCCTGCTGCTCTTAAATTTATTTTCACCTGTTTAGCAGAAGTGGGGCTAGTGGAGGTTTGCCCGGTGCCACAGCGGTCATGTCAGTGGGGGGATCCAGGAGTTTCTCTGTGAATTTCACATTCCTGTGGCAGCGTACTCGGTACTTGCTCAGAAGTTTAGGGATTTTTTTCGCTGTAAAAATAAGTTTTCTTCCCACGCAGAGTGTACAGCGGACGCTAATGTTTTTGTCACTTTTTACGGAATCAAACTCAAAGTAAGGTCAGTACTTCCACGCTTTAAACGCTGCATGGTCATACTCTCTCCCGCACTCGATATATTATCCATTGTTGATCTGCACACGTCTGTTACCACGGACGTCGTACGCCGTTACGCAAACAAAATCACGGTTTAGTAACGCAGTAACGCAGCATGCTTACGGGAAAGTAACAGCAATCGAATTACCTTTTTTGCAATAGTAATCCCTTACTTTACTCTTTACTTGAAAAAAGTAATCGGATTTCAGTAACACGTTACTTGTAACGCGTTACTGCCCATCTCTGCTCGCAGGATTTTTTTTCCAAAGATTTATTTATTGCTTTTCCAAAAGTTTTTTAAACAACAAAAACAGAGAAGAATAAAATAAAATAGAGGATTGAATTAATAAGAATTGAGTATGTAATACTAATGTATGCTCATCGTATATGAACAATGTGGGAAAACATACAGATATAGTTATACATACTCACCCATGTCGATACATTCAGATATTGTTACAAAAAAAAAAAGAAAACACAAGGGAACTGACAGTGCTCCAAAGAACAGGTATATCACGGTGAGACAGTAGGTTTAAATGTGCTATTCCAGGGCTTTGGGCTGAAGTTTAGTCCAAGGGTCTCAAGTTGGTTTGAGAGGCATCCGATTCCAGCAATAAGCTGTGTCCTCTTCCGTATCAGTCCATCAAATTTCACATCTCCATCTCCTGCCCTTCCATTGAACAGTCCAACACATGTAAGCCCCTCAGGTGCTCTTCAACAACCACAACAATACATCATCCATACAAGTTAGATGGGTACAGTCATATCTGTTCACTGTCGATCATCTCCTCACATTCCAAAAATGACACAAAATTTCCCCACAGGACATGGATTCAGCTTAGCACTTGTGATATGTGCAATTACATCTAAAACTTCTTTCTAAAACTTTTGGATTTCTGAGCATTCCCATAGGCAATGCATCAGTGTGCCTTTTTCCCCATATTTAACACATATGTCCGGAGTTTTGGGGTCAAATTTGTTTAATAATGTTGGGGTGATATATGTTCTCCTTTACGCATTTATACTGGATTAGTTTAAATTGGGTGTTTATAGATTGTGTTTGGGCTTTCAAGCAGGCTTTTTGCCATTCCTCTGTAGTTATTCTACACTTTATGCAAGTCTTTCTTTTTCAAAGGATGTTTGAGAGCCGTCTCTGAGGTTGCTATAAAAACGGGATATTAAACCCTTCTTCAGCTGATGGTTTATTGCTATGTCCTCTAATGAGTTTAGAGTGGGCAGTGTCAGGGATTTTTGAATTTTTGAAATGAAGCTTCTGATTTGAAGAAATTTGAAGAAATGTTTAGTTGGAATGCCAAATTTCTGTGTCGGGTCGTTAAAGCACATTAGGGTGTCCTTGTCAAATAGGTCTGCAACTTTGCACAAACCTCTGACAGCCCACATTTTAAACCCAAATCTTTCCAACCGGGTTCGAAGGCCCTATTGCCCCATGTAGACGAGAATTGCTCGCAGGATACCACACAGGATGACACGCGGAGGTAACACAGAACAAAAGGAGCTCAAAATGCAAAACAGAAACCAAACCTAAGAACAAGAAAATCCTAAAGAGAATTAACCTGAAACATAAGATAATAATCAAAACCAAAACCACTGAGTCCACAGGCTCAGGACCATGACAAAAAGATTAAAGTGATTTACTGAGAAATGAATACAAAACAAAGGCTAATAAATTTAAATGACAAAAAACAGTTTTTAAAAGTGGATGTACACTACCTACCACATAAGCCCTGCCCACTTACTATTTAAAACTTTTTACAAGGGGCAGCCAATCACAAAAAGCAGTGATCTTTTTCCACACATAGTGGTTCATTGACACTACATACAATGAGAGAGAGCACTGTTACCTCATGTTTTAGTGGCTTTTGTAAAAGTTAGCAAGGCCCACAGTTTTATGAAATTATTGAAACTTTGGTTAAAAAAAAATAAAAAAATTAAAGTCACTTTCAACAACTGACATCAATAGCAGGTGCACATAAGTTTGAGTACCACAAAAAAGAGAAAGCTGTAAATGATGAACGACACACTGAAGCATTGTCTGTTCTCAGTGTTTCTGTGGAATTTGTGTCCAACAAGAAAAATGCAAACAACAGGTTCTTTGCCTCAGGTACTAATGAATTTTAAAAATTATATTCAGACTTTAAGGAATACTGACACAAGGCCATATCTAACCTTACTTCCATTATCAAATAACACCTGAGTTTTTCCGAGCCATTCTTTAAAACCTCCTTTTTCCTTTTTTTTTACAGCCTTGAAACTGCTTTTGATCAAAAGCATGGCTGAGCTATTCATGGTGCTGAAAAGACAGTGACTGCTGCTATTCATGGTAGCCCTCTATATAAGACTGTTGATTTAGACAGATGCATGTACAAATATGTGTAAATCTCGAGTTGCCTTTTGGTTCTACAGAAATGTGTTGGACTTAATAGGTAACTCAGTCTTACACAAACAAAAGAAGTATTTGGATGTAGCCACACTGACGTAACCTCTGAAGCCCTTGTTTGAACCATTACATTTAACCAGAACCAGTCTACAAGAGCCATTCAATTTCCTATTAAACCCACTGTACAGAAACTTTCTGCAATTAAGTGGGGTGTGTAGGGTGGTCCAATAGAGACATAAAATCCACAGTGAATTGGAGGAAATGGAACTAAATGGCTAAAATTATTATTTGCACTTTTAGACTAAAAAGCCCATATTTTATTTTAGTTTTCGTTTTAGTTGTCTGCACTAAAAGAAAACAACTTTCATTTTTCTTACAGGGCAGAGACAAAGACATTCCAGATGAAGGCCATAGATAGACAGCATGGGCAAAATTAACATAAATCTGTTCTACAGATTATTTATTATGTGAATAATCAGCTGTAGAAGTATTAGGAAATTAGAGAGTGCTAAAAGGGTGGTATACCTCCCACTTAAAAACACTGCCCAGAACTGTTAAAAAATGGGTCTTTACAACATAGTAACAGAATGATATCACCATTTCTATTGATTTTTACCAGAAAAAGCACCACAACTGGCACTGCACTGTCTTGAAGAGGTTTTTTGGAGAGTTAATTTGCTGTTCACTAGACTCAGGACAGCTAAATAACTGGCTCTCACATTGGTTTGGTGAATCATGCAGTACTGTCAAATGAGTCTGAATGGTACTGCCTTAAGTGCTGAACAAGTCCCATCTGTCTCCTAGTGATTGCTGTAACTCCATCAGTTCAAATGGGCACCATTTTCTTCAGATCCATTCATCTTTCTCTCAGCACACACTTGAAAGGCACAAATATGTTCTCTCTATTTGTCTGGTGATCAACCTGACAGGTCTTTTAAAAAAAGAACAAAAACTTTTAACCCAACTTTGTCGTCTGACACACGATAACGTCATCTGAAACTGCAATGTTCTCTTTTAAAACCCAGCAATGTATTTGCTAAATTCAGAATTGTTTCGTTAAGTGATGTTTTCCACTGAGATGTTTCCACTTCGTTAAACTTCGTTAAAAAAAGTCAAAGATGTTTTTTCTTTGAAGTTGTTGCCACACCCCTCATTTCCTTATATTTAGCTAGGAAAATGAGAAATCGATGCAGTGATTTGCTGAACTTTATTTAACTACACTGCTCAAAAAAATGTAGGAACACTTTAGTCAGAGTATAGCATCAAGTCACTTAAACTTCTGGGATATAGATCAGGTAACTTAACTAGTAGAGCCGGTTGATAACCACAGGTGCACAAGAGGGGCAATAATGAGACAACCCCCAAAACAGCAGTAGTTTTATTGGTGGAGGCCACTGAAATTTTTTCCTACTCATTTTTCATGACTGTTAGCATTAGAGGTGATGTCTGGACCCTACAGGTAGTTACTCTAGGAGACCTGGACATGGCTGTAAAAGGTTCTTTAGCCCATCACCAGAACTGGTTCTCCTTTGTGCAAGGAGGAACAGGATGAGCACTGCCAGAGCTACAAAATGACCTCAAGCAGGCCACTTAGACCAAACAATCAAAAACAGACTTCATGAAGATTACCTGTAGTGAGCCCTATGCTCACTGCCATCACCATGGAACCCGATTTGCATTTGTACTACCGTATTTTCCGCACTATAAGGCGCACTTAAAATCCTTTAATTCTCTCAAAAATCGACAGTGCGCCTTATAATCTGGTGCGCCTTATGTATGAATTCTGGTTGTGCTTACTGACCTCGAACCGATTTTATGTGGTACACGGCGCTCAAAAATCTGTCAAAAAATGTTTTAGTACGACTTTGGTAAACTACGAAGCCGCACCGCTTGATGGATTGTCGGAGCATTATGGCTACCATAGTCAGGAGCCTCGTGGACTGATCTGGGTCCAAAACTCTGTCTGCTTCAGGTCCCAAATTCAAACGAACATTGCAGCATCACTGAGAGTTAAAAACCATCTAAATTCTTTCATCTTTAATAATATAACCAGTGCTGCTGCTTTACCAGATGTAACAATTAAGTTTAACATCCAGGCAT
>VUQG01024675.1:0-15741 GCA_015106755.1 Etia nguti | reverse complement strand
CTGTGCATTTCCTAATGGCTTTGCGTTTTCACGGACTTTAAAGTAAAAAAAAAAAAAAAAAAAAAAAAAAAAAAAAATACACTGATACAGGCCTGATTAAGTGACAGTTAAAAAAAACAATCGTTTAATTACAACAACAACCTATAGATTAAAGATTTTTTGTTAGTTTCTAATTGTTATAACTGACAGATATAATAAAGTCCAACAATCCAAACAGTTTTAAATATGGCCAGTTTGGTTTTACCTAAACATAAAGCATTTCTTGACTCATCAGACCACTTCCTTACATCTAAGCTATTATTTATTGCATATGGCTCTCACAAGTGACATAAGACACATGGTAACTAAAAACTGTTATGACTGAGTTTCTGAAAAAATATATTTTCTCTAATAACTGAATCATATTTTCTTAATTTTATTCATATCAACATTTTATTCATAAGCTTACAGTAGAGCGCTGGAAAAGGAGGAATATTGGTAGGGATCCCGTCACACATTCAGAGAAGGTAATAATTTAAAATTCACAACGTGTGAACTCACCAGATGCACCTATTTTGACTTCCTGAACAAAAACTGTCAGGATTCAGTAAAACACCCAAACTCACTGAGCCAGTCTCTGGATTTTCATGAGATTTGTTCTGACATGCACAAAACAATAACGTTACCTTGCAGTTAAGTAACTAATGACTTTCAAATAAAGCATTTTCCATAAATCTTTCTACAAGTGCAAACATGGAATATGACATGTTTTTGTAACATCAGGTGACAATTCTCCACTATAATCATTTATGAGATTACTGACATCAGTTAAGATTAGGTTATATAGTAGGTATGTTTTTCTCTTTATTTAACCCCTATAGAGAATATAAACCGTATAAACCATAAGAAACAGCACAAATCACATTTATGCATCCACGTATATGAACTGAGGGGATCACCTGTATAACCATACCCACTAAAACAGACACACAGTATCAGCTCACATTCACCAACATATAGTCTCCAGATCAGGCCCAACCTGATCGAGAAGTACATTATGTATAATTACAGTCAGCCATATGGTCATGGGGACTGCTGGGCAGGCCAGCAGGGTTGAGCTCTGAGGAGAAGACACATGCACACACAACCATGCTGCAGAATACACATTCAGTAGTGTTACTGTGGATTAATTCTCATTCATTGATTCATATTCCTGAACGCCGCCACAGGGTCTCCCAGAGAAATCCGGTGTATAGGTCAGTATGGCTAGATAATGTGGCTTTTGTTAATGAAGAAATTTGTGCCTCTGTACGGCAGGAAGTAAACAGGATTTCTCATTGATTTTGTCTCCTGTTTTTGTGGTGATTATAATGTTGCTGGAAACGATCAATCCATCCTGACATAAAGAGTCAGATGAATTTGTGGAGCCGGTGTCCTATATGTGAACCCAAAAAGTGAAATAAAAAGAGCACAGGATTTAGAGGAGATTCAGGATTCTTGTCAGTGTGCTGGCCATTTACTGACTGGCAATAAACACATAATAGACAGAAGAGTGGCACTAATGTTATTAGTTCTGCAGATAGCAGTCGTATCACTCTGATGATGGTCCTGGATGAAAAGTCAATAACTCATCAGCATGATGACAGAGACTATGAATGTAAGTACAGTTATTTTTGTTAACATTTTCTTTAAAAATCAACAAGGCATACGTAAACACTGTACAGTAGGGGGAAAATCAAGGAGATCCAGAGTCAATACATTTTGTATTAATGGAAAAGTCAGCGTTAATACAAACTTTTGTTCTTACATCTATACAACACACACCAAAGTGAAACTTTTAATTGTTTGTGGCACCTTACAGTTTACGTACATTCATCACTGGCATGAATGTCGTAGTAGTCTTGGGGCTTTTAATGATTTCTTTGGACTGTTCTTTTCCAGGGATGATTGAATGATTGCAGACCATACATCTTTGATAGCGTTAGAAAAAGTCACAACTCTAAAAAAAAAAAAAAATCATCATCCACACAGAGATAAAGTATAAGTACAGGTTTAAATATATAAATATACACCAGTTAATATTTAATTAAATTTTCCTTTGGTAGAGTTAATATCAATTGGTACAGACCCGGCTTTTAAGCACTGTCCACAAATTTTCTATAGGGTTGAGGTCAGGGCCTTCTTAACACTATTCCAGAAGATTAATGTTAGCCTGCTTTATCCAAAACCAGCTTTGATGTGTTTGGGATCATTGTTCTTTTGGAACACCCAACTGTCCAACTTTAAACCATCTAGCTTGATTTGAGGTGAAGTTGAAGAATTTGAAGGTAGTCCTCCTTCTTCATTATTCCAGCCACTTTGTGCAACAAGTACCACTGGGAGTAAAACAGAAAACCTCACCTTTACTCTTCCGAACAAACGGCTTTGTTTTATCTGACAATAAAACTTGTGGACAGCTGCAAATTTCATTTAAGCTTGAAGGTGTTGATTTTGAAGCAGGGTCTTCATGCTTGCTCAGTACCCTCTCAGTCCATGGCAATGTAAAACTGGCTTCACTGTGGACAACGGTGCTGGTGTTCCAGCAGTTTCCAGTTCGTGGCAGACTTGAGCCTTGATGGTTCCTGGGCTGCTACTGAACATGGTAACCAATATTCACTGATCTTGGATCTTCTTCCGGACTTTGGAAAAGTGGTGACACATCTGAATAACTTTTACTTATTATTATTTAAACTCATGGTCCTTGAATCTGTAGTTGTTTAGAAATGGCACATTAAGCCTCTGGAATGGAGTTCCCAAAACTCTGACCTCAACCCTATTGGCATTTTTTGGACTATAAAAGCTGGGTCTGTAACAACAAACTAATAGTTCGAAGAAATCATGAATAGACCCACATTACCATGAAATTCACGCCAACATTGAGTGTATGCAAACTTCTGCCCACAACTGTACATAATCACATACTGTCAATATCATGAAAAATATGATTTTGTGCACACAACCCATTGGTGATAGTAGTATCCAAATATTTCATTGTGGAACAAAGAGATGACAAGGAGAAGCATTGTGTTATTACACCCCAGGAGCTTGTGGAAATTTAATAAGAAAACAATAAGAAAACAACATGAAGTTGTTATTTTCTGTATGACTTTATCAGTCTTTCACATCACTGTGAAGGAATTTTGGCTCCATAGTAACAAACCAGTTATCTGCTTTTATGGGTAATCAGACTTATTGGTGATCATCAGTTAATTTAGTGCATTTGATTTAGCAGCACCTGGCTGCTACTTACCCTCTGAATTCCGATGGAACAAGTAAAAGTGTACTAAATAGTAACATTGGTACTATGGCCTGTGTTGTTGTTCTTCCAAGGTTTTATTTACTTACAAGATAGATAGATAGAAGTTTATGAGTAGCAAATCAATGCACACACATTTAATGGCTACGGTATCTACAGATACCGAAAGGGCAGGATGTGATTATTGGAAAGAATGAGTTTTTCCATCTATGTAACATAATGAAAAGGAAATATTCATATTAGGGGAAAACAAACCATTGAAAAGCTGCTCATTAAACCTCATAAATAAATGCAAATCATCTTAATTAGTTCGAGGACCTTGGGTGCTTCTGAGCTTCTTCTGCGCCTCTCTCTTTTCTCTCACTTGTTTTTTTTCCCTGTTGTTTGTTTTCTTGCCGTTGTTGTTTTTGAAGTCCATTCCCCCCCTCTGTCTCCTCCTCCTCTCCATCGCTGCCATTCGTCTCCCTCCGTTCTCCTCCCCTCTGGTTTCATCGCTGTACCGGAGTCTCATAGCTCTTTCATTGATGCCTAACCGACCTGGACTTACCCTCTCTAGATGCCCAATCCATCAGAGGGTGAGAGGGAGGTTTGGACAGAGCGACTGGGTGCGGGTAGGAGATTCAGGATACTGGTGCCACTTTTGGCATCCACTTTTTGGCACAGATATACTTAAGCATAAATAAAAATCACTCACAGCAGGCTTTGGGAATGTGATTAAATTCATGGGATACATCTAAAACTTCAAAAAATATCAGGAGAAAATTATTTCACAGTATTTTTTTCATATAAAAATCTGAGAAATGTTAGTGTTTAACGATGATAAAATGTTCTTTAATCACAGGGAAATGCACAGAAACACTATTGATCTGTCAGTCAAACTATCTATGCCTTTCTACAGGTTTCTAAGTGCAGCAGTGCAGAAAGAGCCGTGGGAATTTGTTGGTCACAATTTCTTACTCTCTCACAAGCTGTTATGAGAGGAAGATGTAGACTGGATCTCCATGTTGTCACTTGGTGTACCTGTTATTAGTTCAGGGACTCATAATTGGTCTCTAGTCTATCTGTGATATCTTTATGGACCTCTAATGGGGCCTTTTGCTTAGAGGGGACGATGAGAAGAAGAGATAATTGGTCCTGAGGTGCCTACACAGGCTCATAGGTGCTGCTATGTACAATTTACAAATTACCCAAGAAGCTCACACCTATTCACTTTAACAAGGTGCTGTAAATCATGGTACTGCATGCTCATCTGGGAAAACACCGGTCATAAAAAAAAATCAGATGCAAAATAGAGAGGCTCTGCTGTTTTTATTCATTGTTAAATGGCAATGTGTTGTGGTAACAAATAATGACTCTATGTGCCGTTTATTTTGTGGGAACTGGAAACAGATTCTAGATTCTTTACACCTACGAATGATCAATGAATGTAAGCAGGACACTGGATGCGAAAATAAGCAGCGTGGGAACAACATTGGAAGATTTATACCACATGACTTAAACCTTCAATGTTAATGCAAAAAGTAAAAATTGGGGCTTTTTTTTAGCACCCCAATTCCAATATACATTGGGTATACAATTTGCAATGTGCAACAGCAAGAGCAGGTCACCATCCATGCCACTATTTTATTTATTTTTTATTTTTTTGAGTTTTTGGCCAGTCTGTTAGTGCATCAAACTCCTAGAACAGGTTCTATGGGGAAAAAAAGCTGATCTGCGACCGATTTGAAACAAGCTTATCACTTCAAGATCTTCCATGCAGCTTTTGCTGTCTTTTGCATGCTCTTTTTACAAGCACTGTACATAACAAAAAAACTAATGCAAGTTTCCCTGCCGTCCATTCATGTTCTGAATTGGTTTTTGAAGTTGACAGGTCATCTAAGGAGACTAAGAGAATGTGACTGTTTCAGTTTTTTGTTTTCTTTTACTCCCCTCGACTTTAATAGGGAGGTTTCAAACCAGCATCTTTTATTGGCCGAAGTTGTTTGATAACCTTAACTATGTTTTCCTAATCCGGAAAATTTTCAGTTACTTAAGATGTTTTCAGCCTTAAACCTTATTAAACCTTAAAACAAAGTGCTGTAGTGTGTAAGGCAGTCATCAGAAAACAATTCATTGTGTTATAAACTTGGAAAGAGTGAACTAATAAGTAGTAGTAGTAAAAACTGGTAATTGAAAGCATCATTTTTGCTGAATAATTTAAATAATTAAGTCCTGAAACAACAACAGCACAGGAGTTTTGCAGGGATCCCAGCAGCTGGACCGGCAGGCAACAGAGAGACGAGTGCTATGGGATCTTTGGAAGTCAATGTATTATGCAACAAAATAGTCGGGTGTGACCCCGGTTTCACTTACCCTGACCTAGATACTGTGTACCGACCACTGACACACATCCGCACACTGACGCAAATGAGACCGAACCACGCACCAGAAAGTAGACACAGGTGTTAGAAACACATGCCCCTTGCCGCACATAATGGGCTGCAGTCTGTCAACATTACATTAAATATGCCATCAGTTATAAGGAAGGCAACTGTCTGTAATTACAGATCAAAGCACAGTAGTTCATAATTTCCAATAAGTTTAATTAAATAGTAAATCGATGCTGTTGCTGGTCACGGATCAGCTGCATCAGCTGCATCTTCAAGCAGTTATGATTATTTCAATGTTACAAAACACCCAGCGGAGGTCTAATTAGATTAAATGACCAATAAGTTGCACTTATTAAGCGTGCTCATCAACCACACTCCTCATAGACAGACCTCTTTCCCTACATTGGCACTGAGTGCTTGTGATTTCTCATGTTGTTATTCCCTCCACGATAAATTATTCAATATTTGTTTGAATAAATGAACATGAAAAATAATCTCCAATGGCTGCAGAAGGCAATAGCTAATTGGAATTAAAGAAAAAAGTTTGAGCCTTCTTTTTTTGTTGTTGTGCTTCTTTCTTTTGCACTCTTGCCTTTTATACTTTCTTGCATTGTACCAACGGACTTTTTTCTTCTTTCATGTAAGTTCATTACGTTTAATTTATTAATGTCCAATATTTAATGTGCCAAAAATGTCAGATTCAAACAGATGAAAATGGGGCATTTTCTCCTGGTACGAGGGATGCACAAGCTGTTTGCTGCTTCTTGTTGTGACTCTGGGGGCCGAACGAGGGATGGGAGGGGAAGAAACAGAGAGGGAGAGAGACAGAGGGGAGGGGAAGAGAGCGAGAAAGAGTGAACTCTTCAGTCAGACCTGAAGTTTATCTTTAACCAAGCTTCGAGCTCCCAAACCACAATGCTGCTTGGTGCCAAAAGGCACAACTTTACAGAAACTAACCTCAAAACGGGGCTGGAGTCGTCGGGAGGAAGACAAGTTTACAAAAACAAACAAACAAACCTTGCAACCTTACTGTAACTCTGAAGAAGAGCAACTTTCTATGGATTAAATTTAGTGCAGCTCTGAAGAACAAATCCTCAACTTCCAACTTTTGTACAGCGGTGAAATTTATATTTGATAGATACAGCGATGTCTTATGCAGCTTCAGTGTGAATATGAAATGTTATCTTCTGTGGTAGGAAAGCTTTCAGCACGCACTTACACACAAACGCACAGAGCAGCCGTGCATCCATTGATCAGCGAACAGTTTGTCCTTGATTTCTGCCCCACTGTCATTGTGATCAATGTTTTATTGACGAATGGGGGGAGAGTCAGCTGACTGACACACAGACACGCACGCACACACCTGTGATGAAGATGTGTGAGGGTGTGAGTGATGCTGCCGCCTTTTCCGTCATCATTCTAATGACAGGGATGAAGCAGGCAGACAGAAAAACAGACAGGCTTTCAGCACATCTGTTTGTTCATGCAATACTTATTCTTTATCGGGTAATCTTTAAAAATCTTTACGAGGGACGTCTTTATAAAACATATTAGGTTTTTGTCAGAAAAACAAATTTGCAGCATTAAACCGAAGCATTTTTGAATGATTAATATGCGTGTGTGGTCTTGGAAGACATGATTGACAGTCATTTGTGACTTTTAATGTGGACATTGAACAAAACTCCCACGTGCACACACACACACAAATGTAGACGCAAATTTAGAGTTGCTATAGCAACAGAAGGCTAGTACACAATGTTCAAGAGACGGTTTCTCGAACCATTTGCCAATTTGGTTAATTATGTCTTTGTGCCCGTGAATAGGCCTTGACTCCCCCTCTCTCTCGCTCTTCCCCACTGCCCCCTGTGCCTGTCCCGGTTCAAGCCTGAGCACAGCCAGCTGACAGACACACACACACACACACACACCTATTGTTTTTTTGCGGGCTGGGTCCAGGAAACTGGGAGCAGGCGGATGGAGGTAGGACCACAGAACAGCAGCTCTAATGAGCCACTGGCTGTCAGGAACGGTTAGGCTGCTGCGCAGGGCCAGTGGAGTGGTGAGGCCTCCACACGCATAGGCACATACACAAATACAAAGAGCGAGTTGGTCCAGAGACTTCATTGGTGACTTCTCAGTTTGTTCCCTCTCCTTGTGGTTTTAAAGATTTCCTCAGCTGTGTCACTTTTTGACATTTACTAGTGTATCAGTCTTTTTCCTGAAATTCTCTTCATCCAGTTTTCATTTACAAAACAAAGCCTACAAAAAATACAAATGATCTGCTACTCATGTTACACACAAGCCACACAACCTGCATTGCACACGTAGCTCAAATATTGCAGAGCGTGGGTATAATTGATGCAATCAAAGTGTGTGTGCCGTGTGTTTTGAACGTGCATCCTTTAGTTCCAGTCAGCGAACCCTGCTGTCCACTACATATGTTTAATATGTTTCTCTGCCTCTATTATATGAATGTGCACACCGGGTCTCACACAATGACAGCCATCTGTCAATACACACACACACAAACACACGCACTCATGAGTGCACACTCACAAATGCTGTGAGCTCCGCCTTCAAACAAGAATAAAAGCTGAACATAAAGTTAGCAGAAAAAAAAATCCACAGAGTTGTGCTGACAGAGACAAAAGATCTTGCAGCAGAAGCAGCTGAACTTCTCCGTTTGTTTTCACACTTACCTCACTGGCAGATGTCACAGGAAAAGTTGATGAGCTTCTCGTCCCACACGCCTGTCGAGATGAGATAGCCGGGGAACCGGCTGAGGTTAAAGCGATGTGAAACCACACCTGAGTCTTACGGACTCTGCTGTCGATTTCATTCAGTGGCTGCTTCACATTGTGCTGTGTGAGATTATGCTTTGATTTGGGAGTCTTGACAGTTCAAAAGCTCAGGCAGGAAACAACCAGGGGAGTGATTTCCATGAGTCTTCACAGAGAACACTTCACTGGTGTAACCTCGGCATTGTCCTGTAGTAAGCATGTCTGACTGGAAATAAGTAGACTGTGGAGAATGTTTGCCCACAGCAGGACAGACCTCAGAGGAGACTTGCCCCGCAATGAAATTAAAGTACAGATGTTATCAATTATCAAGAGCCTTGGAGTCATTTACTGCACTGTGTATGCCCATCACCACTTTCTTTTGCTTAATTATAAATCTGTCTAGTCTGCATTCACTAATTCTGTTATAGAATTTAACAGTATTTTAGGTGTTTTAAAGATACTTCAATCACCCCAATTTTGTGAGGGAATACACGGCAAACAGCTGCTTCAGTTTTCCTTGTATGTAACAACACTCATTGTGCTTTTTAATGCATTTATTTATATTTTAAAGATACATTGCTGTTAAGGGGTTTTTACTTGATCTTGGCTAGCTACAGTAATTTCATAGGTGCTACACAGCAGTTGTCTGCCTTTAAAGAGAGACAGTCACACGTTAACTAGCAAATGATGGTTGTTTTACATTTATCATGAGAGATTGATCTGGGAGCCCATTACTGATGAGTTAGCCTCTGGGGAAATGTTCAATACTTTGAAGCTTCCAGGGTAGTCAACCAATAGCTGGCCAAAAACTTCTTATTCTGAGCACTGGCCATAAAAGCGCATAAAAGACAAATCCTCATCCTGAGTAATTCTGCTGCCATGATGTGGTCAGCCAAACATTAAAAAATAAATAAAATATATGCGTATTGGGTGTATTTGCCTGCCTATATTTCAACACCATTCAATGTCATTTTCAATGTCATTGACATTTTTTGTATATGTCTTGCAGCATTTTCCTCTGTTTCTCTTTTTCTGCCTGTCTGTACTTGTTCCGGTGACATGAGCAACACCATTCGATGATGGACGTGTCAAAATTTTTCTCTTTTTTTTTTTGCAGCTGAGGAGCCAGTCGGTTATGTAAAAAGATCACCTTTTCCTAGAGATTAAAGCCATCAGTAAATTGTCTCTGAGAAGAATCCCTGTCCACTTCCAAACCGCACTGACCCTGACCTTTGACCTTTATCATGAATGCTTTGCTTGCATCATGCTTTGCTTGGACTTGTTTAACCAGTGATGCGTGTAGGAAGGAGAGTAACAGAAGGAGCATCAGATGCAACACCATCCAAGAACTTAACAGAAATAGGATTTAATAATGATAATAATAATAATAATAATAATAATAATAATAATGCGCTGATAATGACGCTGGCTGATGATGACACCCCTGCGAGATTGAGAAACAGTCTCACATCAGTGTGGTTTTTGAATCCTCTCTGTCACTGGGTTTGGTTTGTGAATGTGACGCACATATAGACTGACACACTGAATAATGAGGGAGTGGAAGAGGAGACTGAGTGACAGTGGTACAGGATGAGATGGATAAACAGGAACGTAGACTGAGATGAAGGGATGGATGAGAGGGCAGAGGGATGGAGAGACGGAGGAAGGTAATAGTAGAGGAGAGAGCTGTCACTGAGACTCTGTTAATGATGTACAGATGGCCTGTGAGTCTCCACTCCCCACACCAGTAATCTAATGAGGAGACATGGATTACCGTTAACTCAGATTAATTTTTAACATGGTGGAGGAGACGGTGATGACAGCCATGATTATTATCATTACCATAATCATTCCCACTTTGTCTGCCACTCTGTGTAAGTGTGTGTGTGTGCGTGTGGTTTATTAGATATCCGTGTGTGTGTGTGTGTGTGTGTGTGTGAGATCACATGGGTTTGAAAATACTGTACGCAAGCTTGCAAGATTTTTTTTTTAAGAACCTTGTTCATTTGCATTGAGTCTAGACATGACATCACGTCATCATCCTTTTGTTTTTCATAAACAATATGTGTTGACCCTCAGTCAGGATGGGGCAACATCTCTAAGACCACCAGAAAACACAGCATAAAATAAAAGCCCTTTTGTCCTGGGTTGAGGGAGTGAGGACAGTAAATGGGATTCAGAAAACTGGATTCCCACCTCGCAAAAGGGTTTTAATGTGGAGTTTCATGAAGTTATGAATGCATGTATAATGGGAGAAGAGCGGGGAGGGAGGAAACACAAAGAAACATTTAATGTGGAGAGAGAAATGAAAAACTAAAAGGAAGGTTTGGCCCTAATGAGGAGACTGAAATAATGCTAAATGTAATTACTGTATTGACACTTTTCAACATGGAGGCTGATTCGTTCATATTGGAGGGGAAAAAAGACTGCACATTGGGTGTTGGGAAAAGATTGCGTGAGTTGCATGAGTTTGTAGGTGAGTGTGTGTTGGGGGCAGAGTCAGACAGTGTCTAATCCTCACAGCTCTTTCTCTTATGACTACGTTAATGCGGATGAGATGAGATAAAACAATCTCCGTTATTGTTACCTTAAACAATGAATTAAACTGTTGTCTGTTGATTCAGATGGGCTTCAGTCAAACTGAGCATGCTCATTGAGTATTTTTTTTAGTAAAACTAAACCAAACTATATTCAGTCTATGGGAAATAAGATTTTATGATTTCATACTGAAGTTAGTTATTTACACTGACATGTTTCAAAAGTTAATTAGTAGGTTGTGATTTTTAAAAAGTCCTTTTTTCTTTTCTTTAACCTCAGAGTTAATTTTTGATATTAACTATTGCGTCATGGCGAAATTCCCAAATAAAATGTTCAGAAAAATTAAATTTTTTTTGGTTGGAACATGTCATGGAGGTCTGTATTTACTGTGACCGCCACACCTTTTATGCCCTCTCATCTCCAGGCATAGGCACTGTATCACTGACACATTTAAGTACTGTTAAACATTGTTAGTGTTACAGAGATGTCACATACACACATCGGCACACACATCAGTGATCATAAACTGCATCCCTGCCCGCTTATTGGGGGTCTTTGACGCAGGGATGTGGGCAAAGACACTGGATGGTGAAGCCGAGCTGTCACTTTGCTTGCCTGTCTGTCTTTCCTGAGGCGCCCGTCTGTGTGAGGGGTTTCCCTTAATAAGCAGGTCCCTAAAAGCGCGCCGATTACCCCAATTAAATTGTGTTCCCATCACAGTCTCTGGGTCCCGGGACCCAAGAGCCTGTTAGCCTGTCTGAAAGAGTTGACAGTAGAGCAGGCTGACACACCCAGTCGACTATGTGCTACACATACCCGTGTACCCACATTAAACCTCAGCTATACATTCGATGGCAGAAATAATAAACTCTTGACTGATATTAGTAGTGTTTTTTCTACAAAATTAGCAAGTATATGCTTTTTCTGTTTTTGGTTTCTTTATGGTTTCCTTTCTCAATCCCCCCCTTTTCCCAAGGTTTTTTCTTTTTATGATTTCTCTCTGTTTTGTTGTTGTTGTATTTTTTGGCTGGGTTGCAAAAAGCCCTACACAGGACTAATAAGCCACTTTTGGATAAAACAGCAGTTGGTAATGCAATGTCAACTCGTATTTTGGTTTTGTTGTTGTTTACAATAATGATTAAGAGTAGCTTACAGTGCTGTAATAATGTGTTTCACCAACCAGCATAGACTTGCAGTGCGCATCACCTGCAACACATCACTTTAAGTTCCCCTTACGCTGATAAGGTAAGTACTCCATAGACTGTATGTCAGTGGCATGTGGTGGAACAACACCAAGTGGATCACTAAACACACTGTCTCATGGGGTTTTTTTGCGCTTTTCGACTCCAAAAAGTACAAAATCTCCAAAGCCCCATTTTTAATTTTTTCTTCTTTTTGAAGTGATCCTTTAGCGATAGCAGCAGTGCCACATTATGAAAACAACTCAATCCATAGAACTGTACTACTGGCAACATAACTTCTGTACTTGTCTCACACGTGTATGCAAACAGCCAGAAACAGCAGCTGGCCTCTCAGTTTGACAAGCTCCAGCCTCTGGTAATAGGACAGGGACACGCCTATGAAAATGACAGAAACTGTAGATTCCAGTGGCAAACCTGCTTCTAGAGACAACTGGAGCCTTAAGATGGCAGTAATTTAAAGGATTGATGCAAACAAGCAAGAAGCTTTATGACAGAACACTGGCATGTTTTACTTGATGCCTATTTTTAGATTTCACTGGACAAGCACTGCTGCCTTGCTTCCCCTGACAGAACAATACTACTGCATATGAACAATGGTTCTAGCTTCTAAAAAGCCGTTGGTTTACTCGCTCTGTGACTGCAGTAAGCACTTTTCTGCTGGAGTTTATATCTCAGCAACTTGTTTCAAGTCTAATTAAATTAAAACTGAATTTATTTTTATAAATTATACTCTCCACTGTAGTCATAAAAAAGGATAAAGCAGGGTATGCTCGACTGACAAGTCACAAGCCAGTGAGGTGCTGTGCTCCTCTTTATCAAACCAGAATTTAATTCTTAGCTTGAGGTTTCACAACAGATCTAACCAGAGGATGAAGTCATGGTGGCCACAGTTATCTTCTATACAGTTTCTGTCCATCCTAAAAAAGATTCTAAGTACAGATATCTACGAAGTATGATGGTATCCATTTTCTGCAGTCTGAGCACACCTATGAAAAACTTGGAGGTTTGGAATCAGAGTTTTCTTTGGGAAAATAATAGCATGGCTATTGACCTTTGCAACTTTGCATAGCTATTAGATCGTGTCATTATTGCATCTTCTTGCACTCTCTTATTCTTTAGTATTGTCACCTGGCTCGAATATTATTTCAATAACTCTAGTGAGTTAGACAAATTATTTGCATGATGACAGAAGATGGAATCACACATTAATGCACAATTTCTTTTGCAGTCTTTCTGGAAACTCAACTAATATTTGCTTTGCTTTTAGTTGGAATCTTCACTGCTGTGTCTAAGTTACATCACAGACATCAACTGAAATTAGCTCCATGAACCTGCATCACCAAATGTTTGGCATCAGGTAGAAACTTGAAATGAAAATTACAAAGTTTATGTGACACTTTTGTCAGCAAGACTTGCAGGCATTTCGACTGCCTGTCTTACCGTTTGCTTCTCTCCCTCATCTTCTTCACATAAATATATTTTGTTTACTTTCAAACACACTCTCACAATCACGCAAATACATACACACAGAACAGTTGTGTCATTTCTGAGAGTTGCTGTTGTCTGGCTGTCGCAAACCCAGTGCTGGGCCTGCTGTTTGGGAGAAAAACCTGCATTGGGCAGATCCTATTTAGACAGATTAAAAACCCCATGTCCAGCTGTCTACATCAATCCATGCACTGTCTCTCTGACAGTCCCACCAGATACACCCATGCTCTATTGTATCCTTGCCCCTGTTTCTCTCTATCCCACATCCATCTTAATTTATCCACGTGCATTATCTTCTCTGTTGCTCTGTCTCCACTCTTGCTTATTCTCCCTATCATCTTTATTTTTGCTGCCGTTTCCCTGCAAGACTATAATTTAGTGCTTGAAGCAAGGAGCTGCTGTCACAGTGGTTCTAGCTGTTGAATTAGATTAAGGGGAGCACAACAAATGCTGGTGGGGATGAGTTGGCTTTTCTCAGCAGCGTGGCACTGTAAGCCTTTTTTCCTTGAAAGACTGCAGAGATGCACAAGTGGTGTGGCTTTCAAGGTACATGGAGATATAGGTGACTAAACTGTTTTTCTTTTGTCTTGCAGATGACACATCGAGACTTACATGAATGATAATACAAGATTAGTTTCTCCATGAAGCAACAGGAAAATAGGATGAACAGGCCCATGCTGTGTTACTGAAGAGATTTTGATGCAAGAAAATGACATGTACGCAACAAATGGCTTTGCACCAGAATTAAGATGGAAACAGTTTGAGACCCCAGAAGGAAGCATAAATTCAGCTATTTGTTTTCTGTTTTTTTTAACACTGTGTGAAAACCTTATTGGATTGGACATGGCGGCTCAGCTGTGAGTGTGTCTGTGTGCGTAGTTGTGCACTTGGGTTTTCACATGTGTCTGCTTGTATGGCTCAAAGCACTGAAGCGTGCATGAATGCGTAACTGTACATGTAGTGTGCATTTTGAATATGATTGTTGTGTATGTGAGATTGGGGAAGATTGAGAGCATGGCAGAGAGACACTCATTAGTAGCTCTGACCCAAGGCTGAATCCCTGATGATGTCAGAGAGTCCAGTAATGGTCCTGTATCTCTCCCTCTATCCTTTACCCTTTATTTTTTTGCTTTTTCTAATCCATGGATCTCCACCAATCCTTCACTCTATCACTTTATAACATCATGCTCTATCCACGTCATGTGCAGGAAATAGCAGGTATTTAGTCATTTCTATTTATTAAGTGCTGAAAATTGAAACAAGATGAAGATGCAGATATTAATGTCTACGATGAAGAAAATGTTAAATGGCCTATCCTAGTTGATTAAAAATAGGCTCAGTGTTCAGTGTTATAGTTATCCATCCATCCATCCATCCATCCATCCATCCTCCAGCTTGTCCGGAGAAACACACTGGAGAGATTACATCTCTTAGCTGGCCAGGGTATGCCTTGGCGTTTCCCCGGATAAGCTGGAGGAGGTGTTATGGTTAATTGTGCTTATTTAAAAATTACACATGCTGTTAATTTGTCTTAATTTGTCTACGCTTCAGATTCTCAGTGATAATATCATAAAGCAATTAGATAGAAGTGTAAAATCCATGAAAAGAAAGCAAGAGTTAACTGTATTTAGTGTGTCTGATTTTGTCATGTTGCTGTTATTCCCACAATAGTGTTAATGTTGTGTCACTGCAGCTAACAGCTGGAGGAAAAATAGTCAAGTGCAGCTCGTCCTGCAGTGCAAGAAGTGTAGAGCGACAAATGAAGACAATGTTGTGGTGGATGAACAGATCAAACACAGGATGTTCATCAAAAAGACTTGGAATTTTGTCCAATACGAGACCAAAAGGAAATGTGGAATATTATTTTAAGAATGAATGGACATTTTATCCATGCATTGTCTTCCATTTATTCAAAGTGAAGCCACAGTGGCAGCAGGCTAAGCAGGGTATTCCACATTTCCTTCTTGTCGGTTACACTTTCCAGTTCCTCCAGGGGAGGATCCCAAAGCATTCCCAGGCCAGATGAGATATATCTCTCTCTCCAGTTCTGGGTCTAGCACGGGCTTTCATACCAGATAGGTGTGCCTGGA
>VUQG01024673.1:0-13044 GCA_015106755.1 Etia nguti | reverse complement strand
ATAGGAAACAAAGAAATAATTATACTGTAATTAAAATATCCTGTAAAGTTAAGTACAGCGCAAGTAGTTTTAAGTACTGCATAATTTAATTCAATTCAATTTTATTTATAAAGCGCCAAATCACAATAACAGTCACCTCAAGGTGCTTTATATTGTAAGGTAGACCCTACAATAATACATACAGAGAAAAACCCAACAATCATATGTCACTGTAATTTTGTAGGAAAACAAGCGATACTTACATTGTAAGTACCCTGTACTTTTCAGAGCGTGGGTCATATTATGAGGTGGATTAAGCTTGCTTTTTCATATCTTTGTTGTACTTTTTGTTACATCTTTATTTAATATTAATTATGTTGATGTGCATGATGGATGTTCTTTTCATTCCCCCTATTTTATAGTAGGTATATCAAGTAGGGATTTAGAACTGTTCACTGTTACAATTATATCATCTTAAGTTCCCATAGTCCTGCAAATTTTGATGGTATTTATTTTTTCTTCTAAGTTTCAGAGAGAGAACAGTTCTTAATAACATTTGTATTAAAAAAAAGAACAATTAAAAAACAGAACATCCATCATACACATCAACATAATGAATATCGAATAAAGATGTAAAAAGGCAAGATTAATTCACTCCCTCATACGGCCTGTGCCCAGACAGTACTGCATACTTATGATGTAAGATGGCAAAATATTGTTTGTTTTTCTGAAAAATTACCAGGAAATTACACACTATTTAAAATTACTTGCAGTATAATTATTGCTTTATTTCCAGTAAAAACCTGCCTTGTTACCCGCCTTAAAGTATTTGTAGGTAAATATAATCACATTTTAATTTCAAATGAAATACATTGAAATTTAATATAATTTAATTAATTACAGGGGAATTACACCCTTAGTCGCTGGCAGTATTATAAAATGTTACCACAAGTTATAACCAAGCGGAAACCTCAGGGTAAATCTGGAGACTCCCATGTTGAAATGCTCAACTTTACAGCATTAAAAATTTGTTTACAGCCTGATACAAAAAGACAGTTTCTGCCTTTCTGAAGAACAACTCAAAGTTGGGTGATTTTATTTTTTATATAAGTCATTTGCCTAATACTAGAATTATGGGTGTGGTCTCCTTGATTGACAGGTGTCCCCGCACAACTGGAGCCAACTGATACTTTCTAGGCCTCTCCTCTGCTTACTGGAGAAACTTGACTGGACTTCTGTTTGTGCTGTTGGTGTCTTTTGGGGCATTTCAATGTCATTTTCTTGACAATAAAAAGGCCCGCTGTGAGGTACAAGAAGCTTGTGCTTTAATTTTGATTAGGGGTTTATTACCTGCTAATTTGTGTTATTAATCTTTGGCTCACCAAGGATATCAGTCACTATAAAAACCTTGGTATTATTTTTGACCGCATTTGAAATTTGAACCTCATATCTCAAAGCTCATCAAGTTGTTACTCGAAGAAACATCACCAAAACTCAAACCTTCACTGACACCAGATAGTTTCAACATTATTATCAGAATTGTTATATTGGCATGAAATAAGCTGAAGTTGGCACATGTACACATCCATTTTAATCTTTCTTATAATATACCAGATATTTCATAAGGCCACCTCTGTGATGTCTAGACATAAGTCAATAAATAATCAAACTTTCAGAGCGGTGATATCAGATTACTTCCTTACCATTGATATAAGTGAAGACTCATAATGTGGTGAGACTGGTGCCTGAACTGAACTCCGGGGCCACATGTTGCTACCTGAGAAGAAGAAAACAACCGGATTTAAAACATCAGGGAAACAGAATATAGACGATGTAAATTATATTTCACTGACGTGTGCTATGCTCCAGTTTACCTGCAGGTTCTGCTGAATTGGGCAGTGGAGACGGAGACCTCACCGGTGTGGATGAGCTGGAGGGGAAGCTGCTGCTCGTGTGATCAGGGGAGTAAATCTAACAGCAGACAGCGAGAAAAAGGGAGAGAGGGAACAGGAGGAGTGTGACAAAGGCATGGATCATTTTAAAAGCACAACTTGTCATTTCTGGATGGGCTTTTATGGCTGCTGCCGCAACCTCATAGGCTCGTAATCTCAACTTAACTCGTGAATTCTGGTCATTTTACTTGTGAGCAACCAATAAAATGTCTTGCAGCATGAGAGTAGCTCTTTTTAATGTCCAGTGACCTGTCACTGGCAGGGGGAGGAAGTTTTGCATTATACCACTGGGGCTCTCGGGACTTAGATCTAATAGGATTGAGGTGGTGGTACTTACAGAGGCCAAAGCTTTGCCCAAGGTGTCGCCTGTCTGTGATGGTCCTGACACATTTCCCTGGCTACCTGAGACTGAATTTAAAAAATAAAATATTTATTATACAAGATATACATGTGATAAAGAGCAGTTAAATTAGGGAAAGCATGTATCTGTTTCCATTTTCTGACCTGTAGAGCTCTCTGAGATGTTGACTGACGGAGTGCGTGAGACTGCATTGCTACGATGAAAAGTGGACATGGGCGGGAGAGCCCTGTTCATATCCACAGCCAACACTGAATGCGGAGAGAAGTCCTGAAGAGTGGGGGGGGAAAAAAACACGCAGTTAAAAAAAACAACAGGGGTCAAAAAGTTTGTTGCTATCAACCGCCGAGGTCTCAGTGGTAAATCTCACCAGGTGACTGTGTGCCGGTTGCAGGCTGCTGTAACTCCCCGGCTGTGTTTGGTGGGTTGTGGCTGCTCCCAGTGCACCTTCATAGCCCTGCTGGTTCAGCCCATTTACAGCATTCCAGATGTCCGGTGAATTGCCCATCCCCTCTAAAATGAGTAATAATATGTTATAGCCTGCACTGGAGCAGCATCTCAAACAGCCAGACAGGTCGTGAAGCTCTACAGCGGCACTCTATGAAATCAGTGAAGTCCGGATTCAGTTAAAGCAAGGTTCATTAACATGTGACATGATGATGTTCAGCTGAATTTGCTTAGCTGAGAATACAAATGGATCTTTAAATAAAGTGAAGTACACAGACTTTATTTAATCTTCATGCTGCTTTTTAGCCATTTCTTTGATTCTTTTACCCCGGAGACTGAGATATCATAGTTACTGGGTGGATTGCCAATAAAATGTAATACAACTTACGCTCTCTGCTGGATTTTTGGGTAAGTAAAATATCTGACAATTACAATAAGCACCAGAATAACAGACGTAAAAAAAGTATGAAAAATTCTTTTGAGCCTCCATAGACAGTTTGAAAATCGGACGTAGCCCTCCAGGAAAAATGAAGCCACAGCTTTAAACCTGTATTTTATCTGAAGGCCACCAGATGGCGATAGTTGTGGGTGCCGAAATATTTTGGTCTTATAGAAGTCTATGAGAAAAACGACCTCCTGTCTTCATCTCTGTAAACACTCTCCTGCTGAGTTTACGGATTCAGTCGCTCATTTTGGGTCATATTGAATAGTAACAGTAACTGATGCAAAATTTGCAACGGGGAACATGAATCGAGGTAAGTCTGTGTTCATGTGAGTTAAAAGTTTTCAACTCTGGTGAAAAATTCTCTTCATGCAACACTTCAAAACTGTGTTTCTCACACAGACTGACTTCTTTCCAGTGAGAATCAGAAATGGAGGACACTTTTTTTGATGGCCTTTAAGCACAGCTGGAGCCTTTTGGTTTAACTTTGCTTTTATACAGAGAGTGAGAAAAAGGAGCGAAATCATAGGACTTCTGGGTAAGTTGAGAAAATGTGTTATGGTAACTTGATTTCAGCTATCAACTTTACTCCTTGTCCCACTGACTGTTCCTGGTGAATATTAATGGGTTTCCGGCGAGTACACCATTAGTGTTATACTGTATACCAGTTCACACTGAACACCAATTTAAGCATTTGTTAAATTAATATTTCCAAAACCAGTGAGAACTCCAATAAAAATAGATTTGTATGAGAAGACAGCTGATTGAAAGAGCGTGTATATTTTAATATGAAATATAGACCTATAAACTTGCAACTAAAGTATATGTAGTAAAATAATAAAGTTTTTAAGTCCGCATTTATTTCTCATATTTTGTCATCAAAATGGACTGCATTGCAGCAGAATGGTAAAGAAGGTTTGAGCTCACCAAAGAACGTGCTTGCAAACACATTGCTGGGGGCCTTGGGCGACAGATGTGAAGATGAGTTCTGGGTGGCGATGTCTGCACCAGGAGACTGCCCATAAGCCTGAAAAGAAAAGTAAGAGAATAAAATGAACTCTGAACATAAATTTCTTTGTCTCAGTATCGCCCAAACCAATCCGACTGACACTAACTCGTGAATACTGTGAGTGCGAGATGAGGCAACAGTATTATGAAAACAAAGCAGAGAGCTGATGCACACTTAGAGCTATTGCGCTAATCCATAAGCTGCAGATCCATGCACCTCCTCATCCGGATTTAGGAACCATTCACCATGAGAAATCCCAGCCCTAATCACGATCAGGTTCGCCTGGCTTCAGAAGGTTGGGATAGGACACCCTCCCGAATAAAATTGAAATCCAAGCCTTCTTGTGAATTGTTCTCAAGCAGAAACCAAACAGATAAAAGAGTCTCATCCTAATGATCCTCTCCTGTACGAAACCAAATATTGTTAACGGCTAGTAAATCTAGACTAAACTAAAGATACCTTCCGCTTTTTTATATTTTTAATTCTTTCTTGACAAGTGTTGATGCTGCAAATTGCACATATGCACAAAAAAAACCCCATCACACTAACACATGCTCACTTACTCAAACACACCAAGAGGTCTGGGCTGCACCTGCACCTCTCTCCATTGCTTTGATGTGCCCCAGGAAATGAAAATAAACCTCCCTGCGCAGCATCAATGGGGTGTCAGTTACCCGGACGACAAGTTCTGTAAAGCAGGCTATTAAAGACTCTCTTGAGTATGCTTGTGCGTGCACACTCACAGGCTCATGCACACACACAGACACACGAGCCATGACCCTGGCTGGCATGAGTCCCATGGTGATTGTGGGCTAGGCCAAACAGAGGAGCCCCTGTCGACACTGGGCCCGTCTGAGCCGCCATGGGCAGCATATGGCAGAGGATAAAGCCAATTGTCCTCCTTACCATCAGCATAGCAGGCGACCCGTTAATAATGGTCACACCCCCGCCCCAGCACGCCCTCTCTGGCCCCCGCTGGAGAAGAGCCGTCACCATAGCACCCTCTTTTAGCATAGCATTGATTTATTAACCATCAATCATGGCATCACAAATGATAAAGGACTTTTTTTAAGTAGCTAAGCCCCAAAAGAAAAAAAAAGGAGGGGATTAAAATACTCAAGAGGTTGACATTTGTTTTAAATCATCTTGGATAAATATTCTTTACAATCTATCAGCTGAATTTCCAAAGGTTTTTTTTTAAAAAGTCTATAAATAAGCATAAAGTTGGGGGAATAAAAACAAAAAAAAGAACAAACAACAAGAGCACCTTTTGCCATTGTAAAAGTACACAGCATTACGATGCTGCATGAGTAAAAGCTCAACTTGCTATTCAGGGCCCACGCTCTGCTCCACCATGGCCAACTCCAGCCACATGCAACCAATTTTCTGCCTCTCTGATCCACGATGTCTGGATATGGTTAGTCTCACAGAGATCAAAGCTGCCTTTGATAATGGCTGCAGTGGTGGAGGGACTGCTCCAACATAGCGGGGTTAAATCAAATAGAAATAGCAGCAATCTGCTTCATGTCAAGATGTTTTCTGCTGCTAGGCTTGACTACATGATACTCTGTCAGCAAACAGGAAGCTTGAGTTGATGCTTGTTGTTTTATTTTTCTCTCTTGTTAACCTAAAGAGAAAGATCACTGAGATATTACAGTTATAAGTAAATAAATGCTACTAGCATTGTGTGCGTGAAGATGTGTGTAATTTGTGAATAACTCTCCTTTTGATTGTTATGACAAATCAAATGACCAAGTGTAAGAGTAAAATTTATTACGCCACAGAAACTCTTCGTTCTCTTCTAACCTGCAACTGCAGAAGTTAAAGAATAAGCTCTGATCACGCACACAGCTTATTAAAGCACTGACACCTTTAAAACGTAAAGCTCTTTCTCTCTGTTGCTTTTCATAGAAGGGCATGTACAGATTAACCCGTGGTGCATCTAATGATCTGAATAAAGCAAAGGAAATTCTCATCAACTCTTAAGTTTCTCACAAAAAGAAGGAAAGAGAGCACTTTCAACTTTTACAAGTTGTGTATTCAAATGGTTTTCTTGCTGATGCAAGTCTGCTAAAATCGCATTTCTTAAAAAGAAAAGGTTATTCAATCAATGAGAGCACAGATACAGCAAACAAACATCTCAGGGGACAGTTCAAATGCATCATCAGCAAACACACCCAAGTAACCTTGGGAGGGGAAATGACAGAAATATAACTGTAATATATATACATATATAAATATGTACTCACTGGTTTCATGTTGTAGCAGTGCATCAGTGAGTTGTTCCCTGCGCCAGAGACGGGGTGAGCGCAGTACATAACTCTGCTGGTTCAGTGCAAGAGTCCAGGCTCACGATACAGTCCACGCACAGCTCCTCTGCTCGTGTCTCCACTCATGTGTGTACAGTCCACATGCACTCCTTCCCCTAACCTACCCCTGCTGGTCATGCAGCAACCCGCAGACAACTTATGCAAATGAGGGCAGGACCATTTCAGACAGCAGAGAGGGGTGGCCGGGAATTGATGCTGTTACCGAGTGGACATCTATATTATGTCAACCTGTTGTTTTGTTTTTCAGTGTTACAAATAAAATGGTTGTGAAATAAACATGGCTATGAGCTACTTTTCTTTTTTTTGATATTATTATTTTTTTTAATTTACTGTGTACAGTGTTGATTGTTATGGAGACTGGACATTAACAGATTTATTTATTTTTTAAAAACTAACAAATAATAATCAGGGAATTCCCACTTAAACCTGAGCAAACACTTGGTCAAGGTAAAAAAAACAAACAAAGAAAAGATAAACAAAAAAACACTGCGGTTATGCTTGACTTTTTGGTTTTTGTGTGTTACTGTGTCCTGCATGAAAAATACACATGGAAGCAATCCCCTCCTCAGGACCAGAGAGCACTGATGACGGCATCGAGATAATCTCCCGTTAGACAGGTAGAGGTTTCCAGTAAACAGAGGATAGCCTGCCACACCCTTGTCTGACCCACATTTACAAATAGAAACTAGTCTTAATTTGTAGGCACGTGTAGCGTGACACGCTCCTCCAGCGGCTGGGTTAAAGGTTATTAATACTGCGGTCTGTCTGGGTGATGCGGTAACATGTAACATTAAAAAGTCAGACATCCTGTTTGAGGCCAAAGCCGCTGTCTGATGCCCTACAACTGATATTTACACCAGTGGTTCTTAAAGAATGCTAAAGGGAAAGCCAAAAAATGTCAAGCCACACCTGTGGGGAAAATGGCCTATATGGGATCTGAGATGTTTTTTAATTACATATTGTCAGGTGAAGGCACTTTTGACAGGACACCTATGACGTAGTTTGTTGTAGTTTTCTGTGCTCTTTGCTGTCAGGCAGACCCACTAATTTTCGCTTAAAGTGCTTTTAAGTCTAATTAATTGCTTTTTATGCAGTTTCAGCAGTAATGTGCACACCTAGACTCACCTCTAGGCACAACATCTGGGAGTCACAAATTAATATCTGGGGGGAAAAGATTAGTAAAGTGAATGAGTTCTGAACAGTACAAGCAAGTCTATGTTTTGTGACATCTTATGTACACTGTGGTTGGCATGATGCACAGTATGGCACACTGTCCTGGCACGGCATTTTGGCCCAAAGAGCCCTCACTAGAATCCAATCAAATAATTCCAAGCGAGACAGCAGCAAAGCCTTTATCTTGAACTCATTGTCTCCAGTGTTTACAGTAACACCACAGGGCACTGGAAGCAAAGTGGCCAAAATAACAGCGACCTAGAATCTTGAAATGTGTGTTTGTATTTAAAACTTTAACATGGTGTCTGCTGTGGCTGCCCATTATTCAATCATTTAATCATTTATAAATATGCAATGGGTTTTTTTTTTTATTAAAAAAAAAAGTATTTTTTAAATGAAATGAAGCTGTCATGTATTTATATATTAGTCATATATTTATGAGAGGAATTCAGCAGACAGTTTTCTACCGAATAAACTGTAAACTATAGAGCTGAGAGTAGGAAAACATGTTATGTTCTGAAGGTGAGCTGTGCAGCGCAATCAGCTTCCTTAAGGTAAAGTCTAATCCTGCCTGCTCAAATGGGTTAGGAGGTCAGTCACTTCGGCTTCATCAAAACAACCATTTCTTGACCTTTAGGACTGTGCTTTATTAAAAAGATGCAGTTCATAAAGAGTAAATATTCTAAATGTATAGAAAACATCCAGATTTTTTAAATATATATATTTGTTTTTTGTTTTATTTTAATTCAGGTACACCAGTGGCCACTGGCTGACCTTTTCCTCTGACAGAGATCAGCTCTTCTATCTGACACACCAGCACTCACACATATCTTGGGCAAATGATCCAAGAGCAAATATATACAGTCCCCTGACCCTGAACTTTGCATCAATCTTAGCTAATTGCTGCCTTGTCAGAAGTGCGATTATTCAAACAGGTAATGCAAATGTTAATGAGCTTCAATTTGCATATCTTTATTTTGCCACGGTTGAAATGTCATTGGTTATGATGCTCCACAAAGAGGAATGTCACTCCTGATGGCCCCCTGATATGTTGTTGGCCATTAAGAAGCTAACAAAAGAAAAAGAAAAAAGAGAAACCGAAGGGGGTGGAGGAAAAACAAATAAGGAGTCGTGATTAAAATTAAATGAGGAATTACACATGCAAACACATAGAAACACTTGCACAGCGTGATTGCTAAACTCAGTAATCAAATTTGAATTTTGCATAGATGTGAGAAGATCATTCGAAACTGAAAGTAATCACTTCTTCTGCAGCTCTTACGGTTGGTCTTTTTATGTAAGATGTGCTGTTGTGCTTACTATGCCTGCAACGCACATTTCAAGTGTTGTTGGCATATTGCTCTTCGCCATGCGCTTGATTTGACATGGCTTAAATAACTATCTTCCTGCCAGTGATTGGCATTCACACAAGAAGGGGTGAGTGGGACTAGGGAGCAGATGGTGACATTCCACATGACCAAACTGATCAATCAGCATGCTGGGACGCAGGTGCAGCACAGGCGGGCAGCACCACACCATCTATTTCACCATCTACGGGGCACAAACACATGGGCACCAATAGTGGCACCCTGAGGGTCTGCATGCTCCTCTGTCCCGCTGTGCCAAGGTTGATGACATCAGAATTTCCCATCCGCTCTTCCACAGGACGCCAAGAAAACGAAGGGAAAAAACACTGAATAAAATCTGTAATAACAGCCTGGCCTGGGAAAGGTTGTGTAAGTGACGTCAAAGCAGGGACTCCCATATTTCACCCTGTTACAGAACTGATAAGCCAACGGAAAAAGTGAGCCTAAGTACTAACACATTGTGGTCAGATCCTTGTTGTTTTTTTAGGGGAGGGTCTGATAACAGGTTAAATGACTAAAAGTGCTTCCTTGTGGCAGGCACAGATTTTGTGCTTTTTCTTCTTTTTTGAGAACACAGAAATAACAGTGCCACTGATGATTTTTAGCGTTTTCATCAATTCAATAATTGGCTTTTTTTGTATTTGACTGGAAAAATAGTTTTTTATCATATGATTTTTTTAAACAGCAGCAATCATCTATTTTTTTCACTGACTAGTTGCTTTTCTTCTTTTGAACCTCTTAAACAAATTCTTTAATGAGCTTTGGATTTCTTTAATTAGAAATAAGTTATTTTTTCTAATACAATTGTTTTACTGACAATAGCTTACAAATAGACAATAAAATGGTTTGATTTGGCAAATGTATCTGTTGATGTCATTATAATGGGGTTATATCTAGAGAAGTGATGAAATTTAAAAGCCATAGAGCAAATATGTGCAGATAACTCTCTGAAAAAGTGTGTTAGTGAATGCATCTCAAAAGCTATCATGAGGTAAATGTCTGACCGTGGCGTTTGATACGTGCTGACGTGACTTTGCACCGAGGATCTTCTGTATCCTCAGGATAAGACCTGAACACAGCAAGCTGATCTTGGCCTGAATGCTGAAAGAAGTGGGGGTTGTAAGAGGATTGGACTGGCCGTGGCTGCACGTGAGATCCAGACTGACTGTCCTCTCCGCCACAATGACCTTGCTGTCCCACATTCATCTGCACCTATGAGGAGAAGCGGCTGTGGGTCACCGCCAGTCTTATTTGTCACCCACTAGATCAACAGGAAGCATGTCATTAAATCAAATCTGTACAACAAACAAAACATTGATAAGCTACTGTGTGTGGGATACTAGCATTGGTTCCTTTCTCTTAAAATTATCAGAAAAATGTTGGGTTTCTGTTGTGTTACCCTTTTTAAAAATATTTTTGCCTTTATATTTGAAGTCAGTTTTTAGTGTGGTGTGAAAATGGCCACCAAAATGCCACTTTGAGGAGATCATTGCGCAAAACTTAACATTTGGAGGAATGAGCAAGGGCAAAGACTGCAGAGATGAGGGCTTCCATCCCAAATAAGAAGTGACAGGAGATTGACAGTAAAATAAATCAGTCCAGAGTAGCCAGCAACCAAAGGTCAAAAATAGAGTGAGAAAACATTGACTAACAAGGAAACCATTTTTTCTTGAAATTCAGATAAAGAGCCACCGTTCTACACCTCCGGTGTTGTTAACAAGTTGGAGATGACAACATTTGATGGATGTGTGTGATAGCAATAGAAAGATGGGGTAAATTTTCCAGAATATCTAGTCCAGTAATACATTTTGCTCATACTCTTGTAGGTTTTAGGGTACAACCAAGTTATAAACATCTTATTTTCAGTAAAAAAAATGGGAATATTGACTTTTTTAAAGTTTGGTTTGTACTGAATCATCAATGGATCAAGTTTTATCCTTATGACACACCAAAGATGACAAAGATCACAAACAAAATTCTTTAGATTTCACACACACACACACAAAAACCTTCAACATTTGTGCCAATTGTGTGCTTTCGATGAGACAGCTTATTTACATAATATTGCCTCATGAGCCCTCTGAACCACTGCAGCAGTAGTGAGCCAATAGCGGCCCGCTGTCCAAACCTGCCCCTATTACAGTAAGCTCAAGATGTTTGCATATTTTCCCATTAATCAGCGGGTAACACTGTAAATACAAGGCCACGTAAATCTCAACAAATATGACCTTATGACATCTAATAATAGGCAGTAATCTAAATCTCAGATGCAAAATAGGTGGCAGGACTTTCCATGAACAACAACTGAAACAGTCATTTACCAAAACTGTATAATATAACCTGCTGTAGGTGCTCCGCGAGCCCAAACGCATTAATGGAACAATGTAATAATAATCCTTAAACTAAAGTGAATTTCATGAAATACCTTTGATTTAAAAAAGATGAATTCTAATACCAAATAAAACATCAATAACATACATACAGTAGATGTCTGCATGTTTAAAATACCTCCCTACAACACAAACACTTTTTTTTTTTTTTACTTGAGGAACTGGCCTGGATTCCTGACACCTGCACAGCATAATCATGATGAGTCTAACACAGGGTTATAGAAGCACCTACAAACATTTTTTCTCCAGTGATAAAAGGAAAGCAACAATTTCTGAAGGGAAACAGAGGTTTAAGCGCACGCTGACCAAATATGGTCTTTGTAAAACTCCTCAATGAAATCAACACAATAAAAGCACCCAACAAATAAAAGTGTATTTGCATACTTTTCTATCACTTATAATAGAACAATAGTTTATATAGCGACAAATAAATGCGAAATAGTAGATTAGGGAGTAAAAACCCATATTTTTTATATCCAAACCAAACTGAATTAATCTAAGAAAAAAGTCATGGAGAAAGTTCATGCTGGAAAAAGCATTTAGAAACTTTTCCTACTGCGTGCATGCTTTTTCTGATTACTAGTAATATCTGTGAGAGTGCATTTTATACACGGCAATTAATGATCATCAAATATAATGCAGCTACTGTACATTTAGAAGAAAAATTAAAAGACAACATCAGAGGCGTCTCAAGTCCGGCTTTGACATCAACTTCCTTCCTAAGATAAGAGTGGCATGTATTGTGTATCAGTACGCACTATTTCCTGTGATACAATACAATCCATTTTTTTTATTGTAATGTTATGTAATGTGTGGCTTTATTTTGAACACTTTAAAATAATACAACAACAAGAAAAAACACAAGAAAAAAATAATAATTATAATAAATAGCTTAACATGTTCCAAACAAGGAGCAGGAAGAAGCATAAGCTTATCTTTTCCACTATTTATTAACAAATAATTATCACTTTTCTTCTTGTTCATGCCCTATTATGTCATAAATCCTTTATTATAATTTGTTACATTATTTAGTTTTATAATCACAGTAACAGGCCCAGATATAAGCATATTTACAGATACACATGTAGACATACATATAGTCTAAATAATCTGTGCGAACACTCAGTCAAAGCCCCGTCTCTTCCTGTACCTTGCAAAAAACCTTGTAGCGCTTTTTAGACTTTAGACCTTTTAGCGTGTACAGATACATGTTTTAAATTTAACTCCCCAAATTTTATCAAATCAAATCACTTTTATTGTCACATCACATGTGCAGGTACACTGGTACAGCACATGCGAGTGAAATTCTTGTGTGCAAGCTTCACAAGCAACAGAGGTGTGCAAAAATACAATAACATAATAAAAAAGCAAAATATAAGAATGGGTAAATCTGAGAATTATATGAATAGATATATGTACAATATAAGAGTCTATGTGCATTACTGAATGTGTATACTAAATATGTATATCTACGTGTGTGTGTGTGTGTGTATATATATATATATGTGGCCATCAGCAGTCAGGAGTCAGAAATATTATCAAGGTAACAGCAGTGAGCTAGGAAGAGGAAATCGTCACCTTTACCTTAGATTTTCTA
>VUQG01024672.1:92224-105638 GCA_015106755.1 Etia nguti | reverse complement strand
CGAGAGCGAAGTGCTCTAATAGGGTGATATGGTACTACAAGGTCATTAAGATAAGATGGGGCCTGATTATTTAAGACCTTGTATGTGAGGAGCAGGATTTTGACTTCTGGATTTTACAATGAGCCACCGAAGGGAAGCCAATATAGGAGAAATCTGCTCTCTCTTTCTAGTCTCTGTCAGTACTCTTGCTGCAGCATTTTGGATTAACTGAAGGCTTTTCAGGGAGTTTTTAGGACATCCTGATAATAATGAATTACAGTAGTCCAGCCCGGAAGTAATAAATGCATGAACTAGTTTTTCAGCATCACTCTGAGACAGGATATTTCTAATTTTAGAGATGTTGTGCAGATGGAAGAAAGCAGTCTCACATATGGACTAGTTCTTATATAGCACTTTTCAACTCTGAGTACTCAAAGCGTTTTACACAACATGCCTCATTCACCCAGAGAGCAAACCACCAACCTTATGAGCTAAATCCAACTCAAATTTCTTTAATATATTTAAGATTTGTTTAATATATTTAATATTTGTTTTAGCTCGATTTAGTAAAAGTTAAATTAATAATTTGCTGAAATGTTTTTTTTAATTGCCCAAAGTGTGTTTGAGTTTAAAACTACACAAGCTCTACGTTGGCAAATCACTGAGCAGGACAGTTTGTTTCTATTCTCTCATTGGACTACTTAAATTATGGCAGAAGCAGCAAGCTTGGCGAAGTTCAGTGGGTTCTGTTGAAAGCATAATTGGCATTTAAAGGGGAAACAATTTCTCAGTCTTCTGCTGTATTTGCATCTAAAAATGCTTCCCAGAGCTTAAATAAGGCAGCAACAAATTAGAATAAAATAAGTGTTCATAGCAGATTATAAAACAATTAAATAAAATTATTTACATAGACACACTTCAGCTTCAGCACGGCGGACAGTCGGATGTCCTCGTGCAACAGTATTTGTGAAGGATGTTTTTTGCCTCATTTCTCAGAAACTCTTCAACCATTGGCATCCTTGTTTCTCTCTCTTGACTCTGTTTTCATCAGCACTCCTGTCTGTGCTAATATGAGTCACACTCATCATCAACTTCTTCATCTGATGCAGAGCTGTTCACACAGCTCACACATGCATAGAGGATGAAAAAAACAATAATACAAAAAGGTACAAGCAGAAAGAAGATCCAGCTGATATAGCTTTGAATAACTAGAACATCCAAGAGCATTGTGGGAAGGGTTCCTAAGAAGTAGTTTAAGAACAACAGAATCAAAATGTCTAGACTTCTTTGTTTCTCCTCAGTGGACATTGAGGTGGCATGAGGCAGGGCTCTGAAGGTCCGAGCTAAGCAGAACACGAACAGGGGACCAGGGAGGGCGCCATAATTAATTAAACGTTCTAATTTATGTAAGACTATGGCAAGAGGGACACTGACAAAACAAAAAGCCCAGACCAGAACACAGACCACCACCGAACTCTTAGTGTTTCTGAGACAGTCCAACAGTGGGTGCGTGATGGAAAAATACCTGTAACACAAGAGAAACACAAATTCTGATTATCACAGTACACAATAGTATATTTCTGAAAGTAAAGATGCTTCACAGTACAAAGATCATGTTAAGAGACATGCAAAGACGCACACACTAAACAGGTACCTTTCCAGAGCAATGCACATCCTGAAGTAAAGGTTGGACATCATAACACAGTAATAAATAATGATGGTGATGATGCAGATCTGGATTAGATTGGTGATGAGGAGATTTGTGTAATAGATGATAGAGACCTGACTATTCTGCACATGCAGGAAAAATAAATGCAATTAATTATTAATTAATTAGATTTATATTTAATATAACTTACATTAATGCAGTAATAAACATGACACGAGCAGCACAAGGAGACATAAAACAGCAATCAGTGTTTTCATTAGACTGTAACAATCCCCCTAACACAAACTGTCCCCTGACTTGCTCATTTTAAGACTTTTCTATAATATCAGACCTCCTATTTTTTTTAAATTCATTTTTAATTTAGAGCTATGACTGAATTAAAGTATCGAGACTGACATGTTGAGGTGCAGAAGGGGTTGTAAATATGCTTACATATCATAAGTAGAGCTAGAGTCAGCATAATATTTTTATGGGCCAAGGGAGCCTGAACAGAATGTCCTGGACTTAGATAATAAGTGGAACCAGTAGGCTGAGTAATGTTAGATTATATTAATGTAGCAATGTTTGGCTAGGGACTTGTTTTTCTTTCTCTGTCTTATTCCTGAAAGAGGACAAGATACGAGATGAGGTCAGACGTGGATGTAGTGGAGGAGAAGATCCGCAGGGGAGACGGCAGGACTGCCACATCGATTCCTAGAAGAAGATGTCATAATAATACTTGTTTTTGTTGTGGTATAAATCACTAAACAATAAGTTTTATGTAATTACCTAATACTGTTCATTGTAAGCGACTTTGGGCCAGGTTAAGTAGATGAGGTAAAATAGCATGAGAGCAATCAATCCCAGAATAGCACTGATGTGGTTAGTTTTGCGGGTGATTTGCAAAAGTTACTCTGTTTTCTAAACACAGGTGCAGTTATTGTATTTCAGTTTTAGATCTTAGAGTAAATATTATTCATTGATGCAATTCAGACTTCTCTCTAACAAAATTTCAGTCTTACAATTCCTGTTTTTAACTAACTTCATTTTTCTAATTTTTCTATGCTGGATTTAATTTCATGTGGGAGCACTGCTCAGAACAGAAACCAGTAGCTTTCAAACCAATTCAAAGTCCATCCAAGGCCTGATTATATTCAGGATGGGCTCTGTTCTCTCCATTCTTCCACTAAACCTTAACCACTGTATGATCACACTGCCAATGTATTCAACAGAATGTAATTTATTAAATATTTTGCATACAGTAATAGAAAAGCACCGGGAGTAATCCTCAGAGTAACGGAGGACTCGTATAGAGAGCTCATGCTGTTTTTCCCAGCAGAGTGCAGATATCATAACAATACTTTCAACTTATCAATTAAGCTTATGTAGGTCAGAGCAGTGTGTCATGACTATGACTTTCCACAATAATTAGTTAATATAACAAAACAAAACTTTCCAACCAGTCATGTATTTTGAAAGTATTGTTTTTGAGACCTGGAATGTAAATTTGCCTCTCTTTAAAAGAATTTCGGTAAACGACTGTTGGTTAAATGTCATACAGGCTATAACTAAAATAGATGGGACAGTCAACTGTGAAAGGTGGGAAATAGAAACAAAGTATTGATCATATTATGCTAGTATTAAGCTGATTCTAACACCAGCATTGGTTTTGTCACTAAGAACATTTGGATTGATAAATCCAGCTCTATTATGTTAGTAGTCCTACAAACATCCTACTTTGTTATCCTTTGTCATAAATACAAAATCAAAATAAAGAACTTTTACTATGAAACTGACCTGCTCCAGTTCATTCATTTAAACAGCCTGAGAATGTATCATCCAGAAGTGAAATATGCAACTAATGATTCCTTTCTAATGGTGATTCATTCAAATCATTGAATCCACATGTTTTTTAATTGATAAATTTTCTAATTATTCACTTAAAAAAAAAAAAAAAGTAACCTTTATTTATTTGGGTAGTCTCATTGAGACCCAATGTCTCATTAGCAAGAGAGACCTGTTTCAGACAACATATTAAAATTACATATTAAAATTAAGTAATTATTCATTTAAAAAACAAACAAAAACCCTGCATTAGTCTAATGTACACAGTCATATTAAAAATAAGAACAAGTTCGCAGAGATGATTTCACAAAAACATCTGTATGTCTTTTGAAGTCTGAAATCAGTTACGAGATCTTCAAATCCTTCTGCAGTGTATGAGAATGCCTTCTTCCCTTTACGAACTGATGGAACGATGAATGTAATGATGTCCTGAAACCGCAATCTGTAACTAAAGTGTTTGGCTAACATGTACTCCGATAAATAAGAGGGCAATAAACCAGAAAACGATTTATAGATAAAATCATACCAATGAACCATCCTGGGTAAGACCAAAGAGGACCAGTCAACCAGAGAATATACAGCACAGTGGCGTGTTAAAGGTTTACAGCCAGTTATAAACCTTAATGCCACATGACAGACAGAATTCATCAGATGAGTGAGTGAGTGAGGCAGAGGCATTCATATAAATTATGTCACCGTAATCCAGGACGGGTAAAAAAAAGTGGCAGCAACAAGCCTTTTCATTACTATGAGAAACATGGTCTGTTCTTGAAAAAGAACACCAACTTCAGCCTCAGTTTCTTTTATAGATGTTCAATGTGTGGCTTAAAGGAAAGATTTTCATCAATCACAATACCTAGGTATCTGTATGTGCCCACACTTTCAATTCAAATACAAGAGAAGGAAGTACTGCTGGCACCCTCTTTCTGTTTGAGAACAACATGACTTTGTTTTTTTTTCTGCATTTAAAACTGAGCTGACCCAGCTGAGACTGAATACTATCAAAATCTTGCTGTAATTGTTTGAAAACCATGTCGATGGTACGAGCGTAACAATAATAATTGTATCATCTGCATAAAAATGAACAGATGCATCTAGATTTTGTCCCACACCGTTGTCATATTTGCAGACTCACAAAAAGAGATGTAAGAAATGTAAAATCTAAGTCATCATTTACTTACCACATAAGACACACAGTAGACGATCAGTATTGTCAAAGGAAAGCTGACATATAAGTTGATCCCCATCATTGCTTCAAGGACATACTGATCCCGTCGATGACTTTCTGTGATGGGGTTTTTTCCTGTGTAAACCACTTTATTGCGTGGGATAGCAAGTGGTGGAAAAAGAATTAGGTTAACATTGTTCTTAATTTTTTTTAGTCCTTTATTTATCCAGATAAAAATCTCACTGAGATTAATAAACTCATCTTCAAGTCAGACCTGGCATATCTAAATTTAAATATGTAAAAAAAACTTAAGGTGAAGACTAATTAGGTCACAGTGAGAGAGGCACAAAGTTCACCTAAAACTAATTTCAGTATCATTTGGTGATTGGTTAGAATTTCCTATTCATCTTTACTATTATGTAATTGAAAAAAGTTAACACAAATTGGTGATACTATTTGATCTCTGTCAAATACATAGACCAAGTACAGTTATTATGTTACCAACAGACACATTAACATGCACTGCATTTACACAGAAGCGCACTGCAAGCACAAAAGAAAAGCAGGCAGTGTCATGACTTCAACATGCTGTCTGAAAATATGGACATGTCCTTATTATGAGTCAGTTTCTTTATAACTATGCTCTCTTCAAGTTGAGATAATATGAATAAGTGTAAACATAGCCCTTACTTGTCTCGGGACTGCTTTCAGCTGAACCAGTGTGTAAAGTCTGCAATATGACAAGTTTGTCTTGAACGGGGAAGTTGTGGTAGCTTACTTTACAAACCCCAACCTGTACTCACACTTTCTGCACAGCTACTAACCATCATCCCTCCAGCTCTGGTTACTGTGAAATTTTGCTTCTTATTCATACTAACAAATATTTTAAACACCTATTTCAGACTGAGAGGTCAGTGGCTGTCCTTCTCAAAGGGACACGCAAATTTTTAAAAAAACATAAACAGTGTTTTTTTTCTTCCCCAGTACAGCTGTTGCCTAAATCACAACACAGCTACAACAGTTAACAAACTTTGTGACAGCAAACATGATGTAAGCTGCTATTATTTGAGAGTGTTAGTAGAAAGTTATTATTAATGTAGAAATCTGCTATCAAAGGTGCAGCTGGATGTTTCCATGGGACATGGAATCAGCAGTGCACATGTGAAAGCTGAGTGGTAGGTGATGGCTTATTCCACATTGGGCAGACAGTCAAGAAGCTCTGATGTCTTGTAATACAGGACAATCCATACACTGCTGAATGGTATCTTTATAACAGGGCCATAGATGTGTCACAATTCTGGGTCTCTGACCCAGCATTTTCAGTTTATGTTTTGAGTTTTTAAGTTATCCCTTTAAGTATGTTGAGTAATAGGATTATCATTTGGTTGCCTTAAGTTTAGTTTAGTTTAGTTATGTTTCACTTTGGTCTTCTGTGTTAGTCTGTCATGTTTCTTGTCTTCTTGTTCATGTTGTCAAGCTTATGTTGTCATGTCTGCATTCCACTCTGTTTCCTGTTTTCCTGTGAAAGTCCCTGTCCTATGTGCAGTGTGTCTAGTTTTGTTTCCCCTTGTCTCGTTAGGTCTGATTTGTCCCATCTGTGTTCCCACCTGTTCCCCATCCCCTCATTATCTCTCCTTGTAGTTCAGTCCTCTGTCCTCCTCTGTTCAGTGTGAGGTTGTCTGTTGTCCTTAGGGCCACGGTTCCATGGTCCACGTTTCAGGTATCTTTGTATCCAAGCCAAGTTTCATGTTTTGGGTTTTTATGTTTATCTTTAGCTTCCCCAGTTTAGGTTATTGTTTATTCTCGTCTTGGTTTGCCTTATGGATTACTTTATATTTCTTCATCAGCCACATTAAACGGCTCGCTTTTTGTTAATACTCACATTTTGGGTCCACTCTTCACAAAATCATACAGTCTGCTTCGGCACACTGTGACAATAGAGGGAGGCAGGAATAACACAGTGTGCTCATTACTGATCATGGCTAGGACAACAGTAGATCACAGCAGTGATTAAAAAAGAATAGAATCTCCTGCTCTTGTCCATTCCAGTGAATGATAGTTAAGTTTATTTTCTTTATTTCAGTTTTGAAGCCCTGGATGATTGATGAGATTTCTGTGACTTTACCACCTTTAATGTAGCACTGAACTTTGTTTCTATTATAATGAGCACAGAGTCTGCCAGGGTTTAAGAATTCTGATAAAAACAAAACACCACAGATATACACAGTATATGCATGTTTATTATCAAGTGCAGTGGCAGCGACTTTTTGAATTTTTTTTTAAACTTCATGAGCTCCTTACAGACTGAATCTTCCTGTTTCCACCACATTAAAACCCACAGACACAGCAGATGAGAGTAGTTGAAGTGGCAGCAAACACACTGTTGACAACTTGGTTTTAAACATCATTATCTTCAGTCACAAACATGTAGATTCAGTAGGGTTAAGTGTCTTAGGTACTTTGACGTGCAGACTGGAGGAGCTGGGGACAAATCACGTGCCTTCGAACTATGACCTGCTCTATCTACTAGTGCAGCCTAAATCACGATTTTCGTCACTGGAGTGTAACAGCAGTCAGTTCAGTATCGTGTCACTCAGGATAAAAGGCTGCTGCCTGTCTGTCACCAGCAGCTGGAAATCTCTAAATTAATAAATATATGTGAAAACAATGCGGTATTAAATTTTTTCTTATACAATGTAGTAAACCAATAGTTAAAACTGATACCATGGTGCCTAGTAAACACAGACATATAGAAACCAGTCACACTTATAATCAATGACCAGTAATGACCAGGAAGTCAGGGTACCTGGAGAGGACCCTCACAGACTCAAGGACAACAGAAAAAGTAGCTGCCCAACTAAACTATATAACACCCAGTGGGTGCAAAATTTACTAAGACCTGGGTTTTAAGTGGTAGACAGCTGACACTTTAGTGGAACAGCTTCTCTTTCAAAAAGTTTTTAAATAAAAGGAAGGTTGGAGATTGGCCAATAATTAGCTAAGACAGCTGGGTCTAGAGATGGCTTTTTAAGTAAAGGTTTAACGTCGGCCAGCTTGAAGGCCTGTGGTACATAGCCGATTATTAGAGATAGGTTGATCATATTTAAGACTGAAGGATTAATCAATTAATTAATTAATTCTTTGAACAGTCTTGTAGGAATAGGGTCTAAAAGACACATTGATGGTTTGGAGGAAGTAATTTCTGAAGTTAATTCAGAAAGATCAATTGGAGAAAAAGACTTTGGAGCAGGAGTAGCAAGTTCGATTTCCACCTGGTATCCAGTAAGGGTCCTCGCTAGACCCCCATGCTAAAACCAAGCCCTGGAATGGCGCGGCTATGTCTGCAGCCTGTCTACAGCTTGGACACAAGCATTTCACTACATGTTTTACTCTGTATGTGACAAATAAAATTTGAATTTGTTCTTATTTTCTTCAATCAGTGATGAATAGTAAGATGTTCTGGCTTTGCGGAGGGCTTTCTTGTAAAGCAACAAACTATTTCTCCAGGCTCAATGATGATCTTCTAAATTTGTGATACGCCATTTCCTCTCCAGCTTACGAGTTATCTGCTTTAGGGAATAACACCTGGGAGTCAAGTACTTCTGATTTGAGGCACTATTTTTCACAGGAGCTACAGTATCCAGAGACATACAGAGTGAGGAGCAAAATAATTAACAAGATAATCAACCTCTGTTGGAGTAGGGTTCAGGTTGCTCTCTCTGCTCTGCTCTGCTCTGCTCTGTGTTGGTACAGAGGTTGAGTTAATTTACATTTTGAAAGAAACCAATTGAGTCTAAAAAAAGATTAAATGCCTTGTTGAGGCCAAAATAAAAAAATTAAAAAAATCAGCCACAATAGTTATTTTATCTGAGCTGAGGAAGGGGTTTGGGGGAGATAACAGGGGCAGAAAAGCTGCAGAGAGGCATGTAAGACTTCAACTCTGCTTCCTGGTGTTCACACTGCACCTATGACTAATTTATAAGGAGAACAAAGGGAAATTTGAACTTATCACATTTTAGCTGTGAAGAGAGAGTGATAAACATCCATCAGAGCATTGAGACAGAGAGTCAGCCAGAAAAATTTGTTCTCCAGTATTTAGAAAGGTCAGAGGCAGAAAAAACCGGAAGATTACCAGAATCAGTTACAACAAGTGAACAGCAGGTGTCACACTGAGTCAGCCTTCTTCTTTTTAAATTTTGTATATTATTTAATATTTTCAGTCAACATTTTTTAGATATTTTATTATATATATTTTTTCTTTTAAATTTGATTTTAGGGTTGTTTTTTTTAAAGAAAGCGAAACAATATATTTACATATTAACAGAAATAAAAAGTATAATAATATTATATACTAATAAAACAGCAATAAAGAAATATTTACATGTTGAACAACACACACAGTAAAAACAAACAAGAACAAGAAAAAAAGAACAGTATGGTCACTAGAAGGAAGACACAGATGTCGATCCATATCAGCACTTCCTGCATCTCTAGCTGTGTGGTTGTTGCGAAAGAATCTTCTACTTTCTTGTTTATCTAAAAGCAACCTTTTATGTAAAATTGGAGGTGTGTATGGTTAATATATACTAATAACATCGGGGATATGACAAAGTACCTCCAAGATGACAGCAAGATAGCAGTCAGCTCACACAGCCAGTGAAACCATGCAACACTTGTCTTTCTATTAAAATTCTGAAAATCCCTGATAACGTCTTAAACACAGGAACTAGCTTTTAAACTCTGTTAAAAACTTAAACCAAGTCAATTTTATACCAACACTAAATGTGAAAATCTAAAACCAAAATCTAATTTTTCTATTATGTCTTAAACTGATTATCAAGCTTTAATGACAATAATAACAATAATTTATCAAATGCATGCAATATCATAGCATGGACTTGTCCTAAAGATGAGGTAGTTTCTTCATAATTATGGTGCTCCTAAAGTAAAAATAATGTGAATAACTGTAAAAATCTTATTAACTGAACAGGAAAGTTGTGATAGTTTACTTTACACCCCAGCCCCCATTCAGAGGCATTCACACTCACAATGCAGAGCACACAACATGCAAACATTATTTTGTATTTTCAGGACGTCTTCCACAGTTTAACATGCAGTCATTTCCATTTGCCCATGTGTGCTGTTTTCTGAACACAACAAAGTGGCCTCATGAAACCTGGGCGAAGTAAAACTTTCTTTGTCTATGCTGATTATGATTGTGTGATTGCGTTTGTAAAATTATATTTTTTAAAACCTAAGTTAGCAGTTTTTTAATCCACTGTTTATCGCAAACTATGTTTCCATAGTGATTGCTTTAGGTTGTTGATAACATCAGTGATCAGTCTTTATCTTGAAGTTTCAAATCCTGTTACAGAGAAGTGAACTAACAAAAACAGCAGTTTGACAGCATTTAAGAAGAAGCTTGCTGGATGTCGACCAGATTCATTTTACTAATATGAAAACAAATAATGTGGAATCTTAAAAGGAAAGAAATTATGTTCTTATTAATTTTTCTAAAAAATTTTTCTATGTTTCTCCTTTACAGTGACAAGGCCTGCTTTCTTAGTTATGCTTATAGACTGTATATAAAAGATGGGCAGGTTCATTGTTGCTAAGTCTTGTTTCTAAAGCCTCAGATTGAGCATGCTGACTGTAAATCTCTAATACTATGAGGAGCAAATGTCCCAGGCTCATCATGCCAAGCATAATTGTAATAAATTAAACCCTTAAATATCAGGATAGGGCATAGGATAGGTAAGAAATGTCAGAAGTAGTCTGAACAGCAAAAGAAGCGCGTATTCTAGGAATTTCTGAGAATACGGGCTCCACATTTCTTTGAAGGTGGAGGAACACCAAAGTAATTGCTTAAAGGAGCTTTCTCCTCGACATCTTTAAGAGTTCTAAACAAATGTCTGTCCTACTCCAGAAAATCTTATGTACGCAAACGCGCATTGCAACTTCTTATCTGGTGTGTGTCTTTTATTTTGACAGCGCATGCACACTTGCGGACCACTTATGTGCACCCCTGGCTTTTATCCATATACGCACACAATAACAGCCCCTCTCGCTCAGTTTTTTGCATTTGCTCTTGCTCAGATCCCTGCGGACCTGTTCGCAATGTGTTGCTTGCGCACTCAACATTTCTGCCCCTGCACGTTCAACTCTTTCTGTACAGCGTTATATTTGTGCCACAAAACCAACCAATCACAGACTTGGATGCAAAAATTCTGATTGGCTGTTTTGGTCTCCAGTCAGCTCACTAGCTACTGTAGCCAATCCCAGAATGCATTTTGTCCAAAACTCAAACGAGGCAGTGGTGGAGGAATGCAGAGTGGCGGAGTTTGAAATATTATTCTTTCTGGATCACAAAATAAACTTTTAAGATATTTTCAGGCTAGAATGGTGCTGTGTAAACTTCAAATATCTGCTCGATTTACAAGACATCAAGTGCTCTAACGTTTTCAGAGATGCTTGTTACCAACCAGTTGACTGGCTGGTCAAGGTGCGGACTCCTGGCACAGCGTTTTCAAACCCCCCGCTGTCTTTCGCTACTGGGGTTAAACATGATATATAAATCACTTAGATAACTTCTAAATGTTAATGTTCAGTTTATTTCAGTGTTTTATTTGTTCCTGAGTAAATTGGTTTGGCTGAGATTAGCTTACATTAAAAATATTTTATTTCAGGAGGAAACATTTTCACCTGGAACAAAAACAGCATTGCACTCATTTGTCTGCTTCCCAGTTGTTGGCAGGTAATCCAGGCTTTATGCCACTTCCACTTTCCCACGCTATCAAGCTGATTGTGACATCACAGATGTAGTCCAAACAGCTTTCTACCGATCTTCTTCAGCCTTCACTCCACATACTTTAAATCTCTCTGCATATTTTTCATTCTTACTTGTATTTGCATTCGTGTAACCCACCTCCTCCTCAGCACCGCCTCTTGTCACCCAGGCTCCATTCAAGCCTCCATCATCACCTCCACCACCAGTGTATAGACTCTGGGGGGTCCTGCCCAAATCCTTTTTATGGCTGTGATTGGGTTCTGCTATGACCGGGCATCTGAGTCTAATCGCCAAATATCTCAAACTGAATTCTGTACATCAATAAATCGTGTTCCTTTTATTGATCTCTCCTTATTGAAATAGTGTTCATTATATGAGCTTTTAAATTCTGATTGACTCAGCAGTACTGAGGTGACTTGTTCCAAGTGAACCTCACACATATATGTAGGTGTAAAATTCGGTGTTCTTTCTGTCTAAGAGGCTCTGTGAGATGTGGTGTACATTTTTCTAAAAGAAATAGCTCTGCTCCTCTGATCAAATCCATCACCTTTCTGTATGGAGTTTCCATGTTCTCCCTGTGTCTGTCTGGATTATTTCCAGAAATTATTTCACTTTAGTAAAAATGTATTTTTACAGAATGTCCATGTAATGAAGTATTATGAGTATAGGATTTAAGATAGGTACTTCTTCCACAACAGTAAAAAGTTAATCATTAGCATTTGATAAGAGCATTTGTTCACAAATTGTTGGAGTGATTTTGTTAAACGTTGTCATTGTTGTGTTTAAAACTGTAAACCGTGTCCTGAACTGCTTGTTCAGATATCCTTCTGTCCCTCCCCTACATCTAGGATGGTGGGGGACGCTACAGTGTTTAACTGCAGGCACATTGCATGTAGAGATTCTGGTTTCCTTATTTAGTAAGGAATGTTTACTTCCTGCCATTTATGGGCTCACCTGTGCTTGTATATGGTGGACCATTAAAGGGGTTAAGCCATATATACGGGGTTAGGGGAGAAGACCCTTTTATGACCAGAGATGTTGTTAAAAGGGTTGTAACCAGGAAGTCACGTATACAGAGACACACACATGACACACCATATGGGTTTTACAATGGAGTGCTTGTGTGTTCACTGAATAAAAGGCTGCTAGGGGACGCTGGTTTTTTGGAGTTGTCTGGGATCAGGTGAGGAGCTCCAAGATCCTGACCAGACTGGCTTACCTTGCAAGTTAAGTGGACTGAGCTCTGAGTGTCTTGGTTCATTCATGGGGATAAGTCTCAGAGTTGTTGTTATTAGTAAAACTATTTGTGTTAGGTCTGCACTCGCAGGCCTCGCTGACTCAAAGTACAGAGCAGAAACAGATCTTTAATATTGTTTGTGCTAGTCTCTTTATTTATATCATTATGATTTTTAAATCAATAAATAAATAACCTTATTAAAGAACACGTTTTTTTTTAATTTAAGAAAAACCATCTGAGCGGTGTTGTTGGACTAGTGTCAGACAATAGTTCAGAAAAATTAGGAACCAAAGACAGCCTGTCACATCCTCCTCTCCTGTCCACTCCACTGACTGTCTGCTAAGAGAACCTGAAATATTATTTCGATAAACTATTACTGTCACGGCTGGGGCAGCAGTCGTCTGGTGTGTGGGAAAAGGACTCAAATGCAGGCACTTACTGAGATGCGAGGGAGGTTTATTGTAAATAACAGAACACAAAGTGGGGATGGCAAAAACAGAAGGATAATCTAAACTGGGACAAACTAAACTATTGAACGGCAAACCTGAACACCAAGGGAGGACAGCAGGGAGAGCACACAGTGGGTTCACGGAGAGGTACACAGACAGTTTCAGGAGACGAGCACACCAATTCACACAACATAAATACACACAGAGGGACACTGAGAAATCACTCACAGGTGGGGGACACAGCTGGACCTGATTAACCTGACAAGACAGAGGAAACACTAACACCAGGGACCAACAGAGG
>VUQG01024672.1:46317-90847 GCA_015106755.1 Etia nguti | reverse complement strand
TTTACTTGAGTACATTTGTGAAGAAGAAACAGTACTTTCACTCCGCTACATTTGGCAATATTCGACTCATTACTTTTTTTTTTAAATAATTAATTTCACACATTAGATAATACTGCTAATAATGGATCATGCCACCAGTGGAGTTTCCTGTAACTCTTTTACCAATCAGATGTGGCCATGCAGTCACATGACCAGTTTGAAACTGTGGCGGGCAGAGCGGCCCAATTGTTTTAAAGTAGCGGACACACGGAAAGAAGAAACACATGAAACATGGCAGAGGCAACTATCTCTGCTAGAACTGAAGAGGATGAACACCCTTGGTGTCAAGGCTGGGGCAGCAGTCGTGTGGTGTGTGGGAAAAAGGACTCGAATGCAGGCACTTACTGAGATGCGAGGGAGATTTATTATAAATGACAGAACACAAAGTGGGGATGATCTAAACTGGGAGAAGATATATAGAACGGCAAACCTGAACATGAAGGGAGGACAGCAGGGAGAGCACACAGTGGATTCACGGAGAGGTACACAGACAGTTTCCAGAACACAGATGGACCAGTAACGAGCACACCAATTCACACAACATAAATACACACAGAGGGACACTGGGAAATCACACACAGGTGGGAGACACAGCTGGACCTGATTAACCTGAGGAGACAGATGAAACACTAACACCAGGGACCGACAGAGGGAGCACCAACCCAGAATCCCGGAACCAGAAAATCCCAAAACACAAATCATCCCAAAACTAGAACATGAGTCCACAAATAATAATAATGATAATAATAATAATAAACCAAACCCAAAATCACTGAGTCCACGGACTCAGGACCATGACACCACTTCCGCTCAACATTTGTATATATTCACCCCACAAAAACAGAGAGAAAAGAACAGGTATGATACATCTATATTATATGTATCTAGCAGTTCATCTTACTATAAATGTATTCATCAGACATTTATTTCATATTCTTTCAAAAGCAGGTTTTGAAATATTTTTAGAACAAAATAATGCTTGAACATTGCTGTTTTTGCATTATTTGTTCCACAGTTTCACTCCACAAACACAAAAACAGTCCCCTTGTCATTCTCTTTGTATTTCCTGGCAACATATTATATCTGGCCATTACATCATTTGTGCAGTTTTGTATTTTATGATGTCCACAAACTTCAAAATCATCAGCAGTAATAATGAAATAATGGCATCAGCTAAAAGCTTTCAATCCTTATGTCCTGTTTAACAGTCTGTATTAAAGCTTTATTAAGAATATTTTAAGCTATAAATATTAAAGATCAGAATATTTATTTATTCCCTTATAATGCAGGTTCGCTTTAACCCATGGTGATATTAGTTATGCAATATTTGCTTTCTACCACAAGATGGTGGTGTGACCATTAACTACTCTAAGGACCTTTTCAATATAAATACAGAAAATCAAAACCCATAACTGTTATGTTATGAAAAACATAAACTGGAGACTGAAGGATGTTCAAACTGGGTACCCAGCTGGGTGCTGGAGCTTCTGTTCATTTTCCAGCAAAACTAAACATGTCAGATAAAAATAAACACCTGGGGAGATTTTGAAACGCCTGCAAGGCCTCCAGTGAACCACCTTCAAATATTTAATGAGTATTCTCGGGATGGGAATAATACTGCTGTTAACTGACATTTATGAAAAGCAGATAATTCCTCTGTAAAGTAACCTGATTTGAATAATGCATTGCATGCTTTTGCTGATTGTTTAACATGGGGTGCATACCATCCTGCGAGGCAGAAATGCACCATTATAACAGCATGCTGATTCCATATGAGCCCTCCAGCTGCCACCTCACCTCCTCCCTTGGATCAGCTTCTCTAAAGAGAGCTGCAACCAATGCACCTCTGTTCCCATCTGGATACAGATTTTCTGTCTTTCTTTTTAATGTACTTGTGGTCTGACAGAAGAAAAGTAGCGGCCCCAAAATGTGATTGTCCTTGTGCATGTCATTTCTTAAAAAGAAGCACAACTTTTGTAGCAAGGATTATTTTGGGGTCAGCCCAGCAGGCGATGAACTGAAAGGAGGAGAGCTGTGAAGCTGCTGTAATAGCCCAAAGGAAGACATTTCTCTTGGACCATATGGCTCTCTGATGATAGCACACAGGGAAAATAATCTTGAAAAACCACACTCCATTATACACTGCAATGACTAGCATTGCTCCACATCTTGAGTGAGATTGGTTGTTTGGTGTCATATCTGCAAAACCGCACATTAAGAATGTCAGCAAAGTGGGACAATTGAGTCGAGTTCAGTTAAAACAAAGATTTATTTCAGCTGCGTGCCTTGATCTCATTAATTCGTGTTTATTCGTCTGTATAATTCAAGCAACCACACAGACAAAAACATTCCCAGATGCCTTAAGCCTTTTAACAAGAAACCCAACTAGCTGGAATATACAGACATTATTAAATGAGGCAAAATGTTGCATGTGCCTTTAAGAGCACTATGTCCCACTCTACATGTCTCTCTCTGAGCCTCATATGTGTTTGTTGGCATCAGCTGTCCTCAGTGCTGAAAAGAGCAAGGACATCTTTTCCTTCACTTCAGTGGGATTAGTGGAAGAAATGCTCTCTTTATTCTGCTGGCTGCCATCTCAGCGCTCATAAAGGCAAAATGAAAAAGAAGCTTGGACGGAGAAGAGAAAGGATCAAGATAAGTGAGATAAGTGACAAGTTTAGATTACAGAGCCATTCAGCTTTTAGTTTCTTAGAGTAAAGGAACAAGAACAATGTTTTAGATCCCAAGGGAGACATACAAATAGTCTGATACTGCAGCTTCCTGCACTGTTATTTTACTGCTTTCAAAGCAATGACTTAACCCCGGGGTCAGATGAACAGTGCTATATGTGGCACTACAATGGAACAGCAGCCTACTTCATGCAGTCCCTCTGTCCAGATCTCATTGCCACTTTCAAGAACTGCTGGTGAGAACAACTTCAGGAGAATCAGCCGCACAGAGGACAGCATTCCCTATCCGATCCCAGGCTTGGCTGCAGACATCCTGCACATGCGAGTAAAAGGAGGAAGCAAGATTCGCAGCTTACTGCAGTTTGCAGCAGCTCGCATGCAAGGGGAAGTAAGAGACCCAAATGGGATTTCACTAAGACAGGTGGTCTTCACTGGCTCAGGCAGGGGAGTCACAAAAACTATCACCTGTGTGGAGATCCTGAAACGTAAAGTTGAAGGTCTGCACCAGGTGTCCAAACTCCACTATAACACAGTGAAGGAGGTTTGGAAGAGTCCACAGCAGGGAGCACCAGGTATAACCATGGAGCGGAGAGTTCCTGCCATCTGCATCCTGCTATCTAAAGATCCTCTGGACCCCCAGGAGCCTGGATATCAGCCACCACAAATCATTAGTGTTCCCACAGAGGATGCTGAGAAACGCAGGGGTCTGCTCAGGACGGCTCATGCTCACTCGTCCCCGCACACAGCCAAGAGACTCTGTCTGGATGACTCGAGTGCATGTCCTCCCTAAACCTCTGATTACATCATGAGAAATAAAACATTTTACATTTGTATAGGTTTAATAGATTATTGTGTGCTCTGTTTTAACAGCATGAAGGTTTCTTGAAGAAAATACCTCTGCATTTCAGGGGTTTTATCATAATACTTATGTGAGGCATTTTGCTACTAAAGTAAACAGTTGTGTCTATAATGTGTCTTTTGCAACGCTTTGTCACTTTGTTATGAAATGTAACATGTTAACATATGACTTAACTATTATTAGCAACAATTTCAGTAATAAATTTGTAGTCATAGTGGGGGAAATTATTTAATCCCCTGCTGAATTTGTATGTTTCCTCACTTACAAAGAAATGAACAGTCTCTAATTTTTATGAAACCTAAAGGATTTAAAGAGCTCCTGTAAAGACTAGTGGGCCAAAATTCCTCCTGAGATGTGTGTAAACCTGGCAACCAAGTACAGGAGATATCTTACTGCTGTGCCTACCGACAGTGTTTTCTCCACCAAGTACTAAGTCATCTTTTGCTTGGGGATCAAATACTGATTTCAATCAATGTCAAGCATTCAATATATAACTTTGATGTACTGTGTTTTATCTGGATTTTGATTTTTGGTTGATATTCTGTCTCTCTCCATTAACATGAAACTACCTTAAAAATCAAGAACTGATCATTTCTGTGTATGTGAACAAACTTCAGGAAGGGGATCAAATGATTATTTGCCCCACTTTATATGCTGATGATGGTGTTTCAGTGTAGTTATATTAATATTTAGTTTACTTGCAAATGAAGAAACAGACTCCAATGTGCCCAACTGTTTTTCCCTGGTCAGATCCTAAAGGTAATAAACATAAAATCAATTCTAAAGCGCATAAAAACAGGGTAAACAGCTGGGGAAAGAAGCATACAAAACAACTGATGTTAGACACTAATGACCACTGTCCAGGGTCATTCTGATGCAAAAAATCAACCAGTAGTCATGAATTTGGTCACAGTCATTTTAAGAATAAAGAACATGGTTTGCATCAGTTGTCTTTATTCTGTTTTCTGCCCCTGGAAATAATTCATGTGCACAATAATGGCTCACAAGAGCATACATTTTTGGTTTGTTTGACTGACTTTGATAATGATGGTACTCTTTTGTAGTGGAGTCACATAAGCGAAAATGAATTATAAAGTGACACGGTGGTCCAGTGGTCACCTCACAGCAAGGAGGTTCTGGGTTTGACCCTCCAGGTTAGTTTGGACTTCTTTGTGTAAAAGCTGCATGTTCCACCTGTGTGTGCTTTCTCCCTCACAAGAGATTCTTATTGTTAGGTTAACTTGTTATTCTGAACTGGCAATAGGTGTAGTTCTTTGTATCTGTGGTAGACCGGTGACCTGCATAGGTTATGTGTAATGCTCCAGTTCGTCTTTGACCCAGGCTGGATAAATAGTAAAGCACATGAATTTTAAGTGTATGCATCTTATCTCTGACGTTTTAGTGTCTGATGACATGTTTGTTTTGTTATGGAATAAAAGCAATTTAAATGTCCAAAATTGAAGTTTTGCACACATACTTTTTTCATGCATATCACCACTTATATCTAACCAAAATGATCATAAATCTAAAATGTTCTGCTTTAAGAAAGCTCTGTGTCTTACAGTTTCAGCTCGTGTGCAATTCTATCATCAAGCACCTTTTAAAACGACACCTAAATGTACCTTTGAAACATCTATTTTGTATCTTTCGCATTAAAAAAAAAAGGTATCCCATTAAAAAATACTTCTCTGTGAGAATGACATTGCATCTATTAACATGTTTTTCCAGTTCTCAAACCTGCAACTTCTTTCTAGAGAAGTCAAGGGTAAATATAAAATGAGCTGCAGTTTGCGCGTGCGCAACAGGAGATTGCGTACGTGCCAGGCTAACACAGTTAGCATTAGATTCCTTCGGACAGATCGCGCCGGTCCTTGTAGCTCGCAGTCTCGCATCATGTTCAGAGCCGCCGTCCGACTCTCGGTCTCCGGTGTCCGGAGTTTAACTCGGACGCAACCACGGAGCCAAGGTAATTTCTAATTTAGTCACCCATTGTAAATATATTAATCTGTAATTGATATAGTTGCTTAGAAACTGTCAGGGAGACGATGTAACGGAAATCGAGTGTGACTGTCGGCACATTTCCGGTTCCTTTACGGCTAAGCTAGCTAGCTTTTATTGTGATAAATCGTAGTGGCGCTATTTAATAAACATTACGAAACTGCGTTTTAATGATTCAGTCATGATATCCACATTTTCATTCAGTCCAGCTTCTTCCCACGTAAAGTGTGGATGTGGTGCTCTGAAACTGTCCTGTTGTTCTTCTTGGCGGAGTTTATGTCCTTGTCATGACCCGGCTAGAAGGCTTGGTCTCGGGCCCTGTGATTGTGACTGCTGACGCTAGTTGCTAAGTAGGTTAGGTGAGTGCAGCAGAGTTCACCTAACTAGAATTCAACACCAAAACAGAGTTCGGCACAGATTTTATGAAAAATAAACAGAATACTGATGTTCTGCATACTTTTGCATTGTCTTAGTCTACTTTTAGGGGTCAAGAAGTCTAAATGAGAAATGTCCTTTAGGCTGCAGGTTAATTGGTATTGACATGATACCTGAGCACATGCCTAAGTCATATTGTTTCATATAGAATTGCTATTAAATATAACCTGAAGACCATGTGACAGAAATTTCCGGTATGTCACGTCCGTGTGTGCCAATCTGCTACGTGCAGGCTGATACACAAGGTAGGTCATATCAGGACGGTGGCAGCGATCCAACTGCATCACATTACAAGGAAGAATTTGTCCTTTTTACATCGTAGATACATTTCCCGGCCTCTTTATTAGATACATCTATGAAATTTAATGCTGGCGATTGCAACAACACTGATGCCATCAACTCTACTTTAGGAATTACTGAATTTTCAGTTTTAGTTGGAAAAAAAAGTTTGTTTTTTTTATTATTATCATTATTATTATTTAAGTTAGAGTTAGGGTGGTAGTGTAGTAATTGTCCCTAATATTTCGCCCGTGTCATGTATGAAAATTTTAAAATATGGTGCAGTCTGGTCCTTCTGCATTTATTTAACAGGCACTGTAGGTTTATTTCATTAGACACAAATTGCTGAAATAAAATTCTGTCTTATCATGCAGCTCTTCTGGCCTCAAGGTGTTATTCACATGGGAAGCAGGAGACAGATGAGGAGTTCGATGCCCGCTGGGTCACTTATTTTAACAAGCCAGATATTGACGCATGGGAACTGAGAAAAGGTACGTTTCTGGAATATAGTAACGTTGAATCAATGTAATCACTGGAAGTGAGAAATTGGAATTGTTATTCATTGCTGAGGTATGTTTGTCTTGAGTCAACAGAGGTTATTATTTAAAAATTGGCCTTGTGAGATTAAGATTTAAGTAAACACTCAAAGTTTGCAATATAGTGATTAAAATTACAGGTTTGCTTTGCCTAGTTAACAAAAATGGTTGAATCTGTTGGTCAGAATCTGTTTACTTTTGTTTCAATTGATTTCCTATTGTAAAACCCATATCATAACAATGTAAAAACTGAGCTTATTATAAGAAAATCTGTTTTCCTGATGAGACATTCACCCCTAATATTGTTTTAGATTTATATAGACCAACAAAACCCATCTATATTGTTAACAGCTGCTAAACAATGACAGAGGCTGTGTGTAGTCTATAAATAAGCACTAGACAAGAGTTGTTTGTCTACAGTATGCAGGTTTATCTCACAGCTGATTTATCTAATATAACAGGCTACTTCTGTCCATTAAATCTGTCAAACATGACAAAAGCAAGTAAAATCTTTTTGTTTTTGAGTCTTGGTTTAATACAAATTTAATGTATTAGTAAGTATTTTTGCCAGCAGGGTGGTGTGTCTGGCACCAGCTCAAAATAGACTCCTCCTCTGATGATAATTGAAACAGGGGCATGTGTCTATTAAGTGTTAGCTTCATGTAAAGAGGGATTTAAAATACTGTTTCAAGATAATAAATAATTTGATGAGAATGGTTAGTCATTTTATTTATTTGTTGTTTGCGCACAGATCCTTCAGAAGTCTTTTTCTCTGATCTCCGGTTTTAATGTGTTGTGACTGCATGTTTCAGGGATGAACACATTGATTGGGTACGATTTGGTACCTGAGCCAAAGATTCTCGAGGCTGCACTGAGAGCCTGTCGGAGGTTAAACGACTTGGCCAGCGCTATCCGAATTTTGGAAGCTGTGAAGGTGAGAGAAAAGGCACATGAGGGAAAACTGCCAGGCAGAACCTTTGTAGTCGATTGTCAGATTAATGGCTTTTATCGTTTATTTCCTCAGGACAAAGCCGGACCCCATAAAGATATCTACCCGTACGTGATCCAGGAGCTGCGGCCTACTTTAAATGAGCTTGGCATCTCTACACCTGAAGAACTCGGCATTGACAAAATTTAGCAGAGCAGGTAGTAAAATTGTCTCTCCAGTCATGTTTATTCTCTTCCATGTGTCTTATAAGATGGCTCTTTAACAGACGTGTATATATGTTTGTTTGTTTGTTTCAGATCAAAGAACATACCCTGGACTCAAAACCCTTTTACTTCAATGTTTGCCTCATAAAACATATTTAATTTGGCCTTTATTAAGTTCTGTTGCTTGTAAAATATTGTTGAACATAATAAAGGAAACTGTATCTTTGAGTGTCACAAGTATATGGAATATTTTTCAATAGTCTGAGTAATTGTTGGAGCAATATTTCATTACATGTTGCTTTAATAGAGAACAAAGTGTCACCAAGTGGTACATGTTGTCCGCGTGTGTCTTGTAAGATTCACATTTTACCACCAGGGAGCAGCATTTCCATACGAATGTAAAATCATTCTACTGTACTCGATCTACATCCGTTTTCTTTTTTTTTATTTCAGGGAAAATTTATGTGCGGGTAAAATAAACTTGTTCAAATGAAAAATGGTGTGATATTATTATGAGCAGATATCTGAAGTAAAATGTCTTTTTCCTGATAAGTCTTTTTAAGAATTGACATTTTCTTAAGTACATTTTGTATTGTGAGTATAATTGTCATTTTAAAATTATTCAGTAGTTGTTTGTGTAGTCTGCTAAAAAAAAAAACCCCGACTTTGAGTCTTAAGTGGTTCCTCCATAGATTTTAATAAGATGACTATCATTTGGAAATGTGCACCAATTTTTCTTTCTGTAAATGTAGGACCTAAAAGTCAAAGTTGGCAGAACTATTTCAGTGCAATATTTTTGCTTTATATTTCCAGATATTCCTCAAAAAATGTAGTGCAGTAGAGTCACATTAACAAATAACTTGTTCTTTAGGCTTGTAGATTGTGTTGTTTTTTAAGTATATTTTAAGGGAGCTTGGTTTGCAACGATACTTTTGTGTAATGGAATTGGAAATTTTAAAATGAGTACAGGACCAATTCTGTGCTTTCTACACCTGTGAAACGAAAACCTTAAAGATATCTAGTATAAAATTAAAACCTCTTGAATAGATCTTCAGCTGCCTTATTATTTATATCTGTATGAACTTGTTTCTGAGAAGCTAAGACACTTGATAGTATTATGTTATTGGTTGCTTACTAGAATATTTTTAGAGGTGCAGGAAATGGGGGTTATCTATTCTGTGCCACAATGGGCTAGTTATTATTGTCCGTGATCTAAATACCACAAAACATCCTGTAGAGCATTTTAATTTCGATTTCTCTTGCTGGGTTTAAAATTAAAAGAAAAAATTATATGTTGTCTGGTTTGTGATTACTTACAGGTCTACAAAAGCTTTATTCCATGGCTGAATCTAAGAGTTCTGCTCACGTCAACAGCATCAGCCAATAGCTTTATTTAGACTGGTGGGAGAAACTATAGACACTGATTCCCCCTAGCAGGCAAAGTAATCACATGCAGTATATTACTGCTCAGAATAGCAGAGCATCAAATGTTCACCAAGGTGCCGAGATTACAGTTATAGTTAGCTTTTCTTAGCAGGCAACTATAGAAAGGACACATTTCTCCTGCTGGCACTGCTTGAAGAGTTTTGTTACTTCAGAGTCCGTACATAAATAAATGCGTTGGACTGGTTATTGGAAAACAGCAGGGGTGTGGCACCAGCTGGGGGACAAGGGTGGCACTGTTCTCTCAAATTTGAATGGCCCTTTTTAATACCCCGCCAAAGGGAGAAAAAGATATGATTCACCTTTTTACTGGGAATAATAGCTCTTAATGTTTCAGTGCTTTAATACACAGCTTACTGCTCCCTAGCTCCTGTACTTTCTAAATGTGAACATAAAACAATTGATGTGTAAGACGTTATTTTTGCCCCACCAAACACCACTGGTTAAAAACAATGGCATTATTTCCCAAAACCACACCATAAAAAGACAGATTGTTTCCATGTACAACAGAGGTCCAGTTAGAGCATCTCTTACAGACCAGGAAATGTCACTGAAGAAAGCAAACGCACGCGTCTTTGTTTTTGCAATACTGCCACAGCTTATCTGGTTAAAAAATGTTTGTGAACAGACTGACAAACAACAAACACAGACTAGCCATTAAACACCTTTAAGCCGTGTATCACTTGTTGCATGGTGACTGATGTATGCAAGCCGTGCAAAATTGCCCCATTGCCTCTCTCGCCACTAAAACATTGGATTAGTGACTGGATGGGTTACCTCAGTAACATAAAGCATCTCCCGAGGGAGAGGTCAGAAGGTCATCCTCGTGGGGATTTCTTTTACTCTTGTCTTGATCAAGAAAGTAGTGGGGGGTTTTCTCGTGCTTCTTTTGTTGTAATTGAAATATAATACTATATATATATATATATACACCATTCTGTATTTAATCATTAGTATTCTTAATCTCTGGCTCCCTCTCCCACAGTATGTCTTCTGTCCGGTCTCCCTCCCCTCACCCCCAGCCGGTTGTGGCAGATGGCTGACCCTCCTTGAACCTAATTTTGCCGGGGTTTCTTCCTGTTAAGAGGGAGATTTTCCTTCCCACTTTTGCCAAGTGCTTCCTCATAGGGGGCTGTCTGATTATTGGGGTTTTCTCTGTATTATTGTAGAGACGCCTTGAGTTGACTGTTGCTGTGATTTGTGTTGTATAAATAAAATTTAATTGAATATTGAATACAAACTTTCGCCTTGCTAGAAAGTCCAACAAGGACATCCAACAGGAGGAAGGCTGTTCCAAAGTTTAGGAGCTACAACCTCAAGAGACCCTGATCAGAAGATCAGAGAGGCCGGTGGCAGATATAAGGTCTCAATAGCTCTAATATATATGCAGCAGCCTGTCCATGTAGCTCTTTATATGTAAATAATATCATTTTAAGATTAATTGTTAATTTGACTGGAAGCCAATGAAGAGAAGGAAGAATAGGGATGATGTGCTTGTTAGCAATCTATCTGCTGCTTTCTCGACCAATTAAAGACGGACTTATGGGCTCACTGGTTGTGGAGGCAGGAGGTCTGTACACAATTACATTTTTCAACCAGTTTCCAAGTGCTTTGGTTTTGTATTTACTTCTGATAGAATTGGACCCACAGACTGGTTCTTCACATGCTCATGTGCAAACCTACTGAAACAACCCTGTTATTGGCCCTGCAAAACAGAAGTGAGTGTTGCAAGGTTCCCACCATGCATTTACCCGATGGTGGTGCACTGAGTACAGGAGGAATTCACTGGAGATATCTGATCAGATTAAAAACACACACTTTATTCTGCCCTAATGCAAAAACTATTAATAAAGGAAAGACGACTTCACTAGTTTGACGTGCTGTTTTATCTTATTGATTTATTTCTACGGTAAAGGTCACATCACCTTCGTAAGAATCAGCAATGGATTGTGCTTTAGGGTGGGATTTCCTTGAGAAGTGGGTGGGAAGATACACATAGCTGGAAGCGATAAAGCACTTTACGATCTTTGCGCACGGGGCGGGCTTTCCATTCATCCAAGTTGGGGGTGTGCGCCACTCACTCACAGACAATCGAAGATATTTTAGTTTGTGTGCTCCGCGAGTGACCGCAGGGAGGTGAAGCACAGCAGTATTTACCCCTCCTCCAGCTCCCATTACTCCAGCCTTCATACTGCGAGGGGCTTTAAACCACATTTGATCGACAGAAGGGGTTTTTGTTTTGTTTTTCTCTACTTAAAAAAAAAGAGAAAGTGGTCATGAGATGCGATTAATTTCTGGCGAAGGAAAAAAGGAAAAACTTCACGAGACCTGTTTGCGATGATGAATTACTCAAAGGCGCAAATGGTGAGTAAGCCTATCGACGACTCTTTAGTAGCCCACCCACCCGTGTTCGTTACAGTAACAAAGCAAAATAGGACTAATGTGGACTTTACTATGATAATTTACGCTTTTTAAAGCTCCCCCTGTAATTCTCCGTGAGGGCAACAAGTTTGAAGCACTAAAGTGAGCTTTATGTGAAGTTAAATTTCATCCATGTGTCCAATAAAAACGACGAAACCCGTTGTGAAATAACCCACTCCGAGGTCCTTTTCGTGTTTAAGGAGGCTTAAACAAATTGCGACTACTGAACTTATAAATGAGAGAGATATTTGGCCCCATGTAAAAATGTGTTTTAATAGAAATTTACGCTTTTTGTGTTTGTTTATTCAACTGTTTATTCAACTTTATCGCCCTTTAACGAGCTCTCTGATGTCCACTCTTCCCGATTTTCAAAGGTAGTCTACCTTAACTTGGAAAAAAAAACATGACTAATATGTTTAACTGTATATAATACAGTATATCTGGTATTTAATTATGTTTAATTTGCCTCTGCAAGCATTTTTGACCATGTTTTTTGTTCTGGAGTAGGCCACCTATTTGCTGCTGGGTATTAAAACATGTTAATCACATCATACACAGTTTTTGATCTTGTTTTTTAAAGATATTAAAATTTCTCATTAAAGTTCTGCCATTAGTGATTTGTGTTTTTATCCTCAGTCCAACTTATCAGATGTTGGAAGTTCAGCTGGGTGTTCACAGTCCCTTCCAGCCGGTGTGAAGCTGGAGGTGGTGATGGAGCATCTGCAGAAACAACAAGAAGCAAAGCTGGAGATGAGCCTGCAGGAGAAGCAGCTTCTTCACGCTCAGCTCCTGTTTGCTCGACAAGCTGCCGCAGGAAGAGCCTCGGCTTCAAGACCAGACTCTACATTGTTTGAAAGGGCAGATGGACAGAGCAATCCAGCACTCCAGCAGGCTTTGAATAACCATTTGAGCAGAGTGGATCCGGAGGCAGAGGAGGATGGAAACTCAGAAGATGATGAAAAGGAGATGTTGACCTCTCAGGAGAACAACGAGGAGGAAGACATGGGCGAGGAAGAGGAGGAGGAGGAGGAGGAAGAAGAGAACAATTCTCATCAACAGGCGAAGAAGCCAAGACTCCAGCATGTATCGCATTTTCCCTTCCAGCCTTATTCTACATCTCCATCTGCGGCGGTGAAGCAAACTTCTGAATCTCCACCTTCAGGAAAAAAACAAGAGCACACGGAGAAGAATCTGAGGTCACTGGCGGGTCTTCATGCCTTCACGTCAGCGAATGGCTTTGCTGACTGGGGATTTGATGAGTCAGTGAAACGGGTAAGATTGTAATAGAATGCTCTCTGAAAGAGAGAAAATTCACACCTGTAATTGTTATTTTCTGTTTATATGTATGTTCTGCTTAATTGTTGACCTTCCTCCCTGCTGCCAGGTTTCTCTTCTGATGCATGGGAAGGAAGGTGCGCTTTTTTTTTTTTTTTCTTTCTTTTGGCCAGATGCCCATCAGTGTCAGATTGACCTGATGCTGCTTAATTACTTTCCAGACCAGAGATTTTTCTCTGCCATACATCAGATCGTGGCTCAGACGTTTGAAAACACCTGCTGCCCACTGGCTGAGCTAAATGATCATGGCTGTGCACCAGTTACCAGTTCTAACTTCAAAGTCCACTTCAGGGCTAAGAAGGTGGACTTGAAATGAGAAAATCAGTCAGATTTTCTTTAAATGTAGCCATGGATTGTTTTTAAATTGCAACTGTATGACTCCAGTGTCCAGCTGTTGTCTTTTAGTGCTCATAAGAGTTGAGGATTTTCCCCTTCTTTTGGGGAGCAAGCTGATTGGTTCATCTCTATGTGAAAAAGAGCCCCCACGTCAATATAATGCACTGATTAATGAGGGCTGTAGGTGCCGGGACAGCTGGGTTGCGGCTCAGCATGCAAACTGCTAACCATAAAATTTACTTGCAGTTGTTTCACAGGAGAAGAATGGTCCTTTTGATACCATTACCCAGAGTTTTACACATTATTCAGAGGTTTTTTTTTTCTTCCTCTCTGTCTGATTTTTGGTTTAAGTCAAATGTGGAAGTACAAACATCCAGGCCTGAATGTTACTGTAGTCTTGCAGATGGCTTTGCATAACTGAGGCGTCGCTGGGCAACACTAAATGGCAGCTAAATTTCACTGAAAATAATCAATACATTATACGGCCACTGCAGTGACAATGTGTTTCCTTTTCACAGGCCAGCAAGCCAAGCCTGGAGCAATAAAGAACATTTTGTTTTAGTTTAAGCGCAGTAATGAGAGTTGTGAGAGACTGTGGTGGAAAGGCTTAATTGTGTGTGTGTCTGTTAAATGGTTTGCTTATTGTTTTTCTTTTGCTGAAAAGTCAGAAACATCTCACAGCCCAAATCTAAAATTAGAATGAATTTGTGCAAGGCCTTTGCTGTTACTCAGATCTGTGAGGATCTTTGTAAGTTGTCAAATTAACTGCAGAAAGTATTCTTTGTCTTATTTAATTATATTTGGATTTACTTGATGAAAGGTCTTTTAGTCTGCTTTCCATTTTTGTTGGCAGTATTACTGATTCTTAGCAGGGGTGTAAATACAATGAGTAAGCACACTGAGCTAGAAATCTTATTTTCTTTGTCTAAGAAATAGGTGTTTGTTTCTTTGTGGGGTTTTTTTGTTTGTTTTGTTCAAAGTGGAGCTCATGTTTCGTGGTTGCCCATTAGGCGTTCGTATCCAACAACCATGTTAACAAGTCCACAAGCTTGAAATGGGCTCTTTTGCAAGTTAATATGTGGCTGGTTGAAATAGCTGCTCTTTTCACCTTACAATTGGCGTCTTTATCTTCTTTTTCTTTTGTTCAATTCATTACCGAAATATCTTTGAAAATCTTGACATGCGTTTCAAGCCTTATCATGCTGGACAGCCATTGCTTGCTCCTTATGTGCAGTCTCACTGTAAGCCTTTAAATGTAGCTTGGGTGTGGATAAGGAGCCCCTGTTTATTCAAGCTTGCAGCACAGCGAGGAGCCAGATAAATGATCTTGACTTCCTGGGGGGATTAAAGGGCCAATAATTTGATTCGGCTAAAAAAAAAAAAATGTGGGACCCCCTGTGCATTGAGATTTGGAGAGGGTTGAGTTTTCACTTTTGCCCTGTTGGAGAAACTGAATGATTTTAATGAAGCTCATTATAGGGGGCAGTCGGTTAGTATTAACATTTCACTATTTTGATGTCAGCCTTGATTTCGGTCACGACTGGTTGACGAGAGAGACTTTTACTTTGAAGTAATACGCATTTAAATTTAATTGAATTTAAATATATTGAAAAAAATCACATAAATAAAACTTGCCTCTTTAACAAAACAAAAGAAACCTTTTTCCTGACCTACATACTGAATACTATCAGGACTCCCAGGCCGGGATGTGTGAAAGCACTGTGAGCAATTAACTGAAAGCTCTTTGTTAACAGATCCACAGTAGGTCTCACTTGCTCATCAATAAGGAAGGGGGGAGGGTTTTATTTCGATTTGATGCTGAAAAGACCGGGATGTTTGTCTGCCTTCAATAGTGTTTCTGCTGAAGGCGTAAAAGTCCTTGATTAGAAATTCTAAGGCCAAGCTGTTGGATGTGTCAACAGCTTGGTAACCTCTGGGACGAGTTTGACCAGTTTATCCGCAAGAAACTGGAAATAGTTAGCCAAAGCACAAGCTGGTTTTTATAAGAGTTTGGTACAGTGATTTCCCACCAAGATCAGGGTCATCAGAGTGGAAATTCGAGGTGCATGCTTTGTGAAAGCGCTGCTAATACTAAGAATAGCTCAATATTTAAAATGTATATTGGTGTATGTAATGGATACACTGTCAAGGAGGTTGGTATAATATTTAAAGGATGGAAATGATTAGCTAAAAGTAATGGATAGATGGTTGAAAGAGTTGGCTGCAATGTTTTGATGACTAGTTAATGGATAAAAGTTGGAAAAGCTGATGCCTCGTGTGCATATAAAAGCTGGTAAACTCTATAGAACTAATGGATTTGTGGTTAAATCGAAGTTCCAATAGAGCACAAACAACTGAAGCTATTAAACTGTGTACAAGACTACTATGCCAGTGTCTAGTCTTACACAGTTATCAGTAGTGAAACGAAAGTCCAGTTTTAAGTTGTTTGTAATTAACATTAGTGATGCTGTGGAGCTGACGTCAAAGAGAACCACTGCGGTTCACTTTCAGCCTGTTGTTGATATGCGTTGGTATCTGCAGTTTGCCTTTCTGTTTTTACTGTAAACACAAGGACGGTTACAGCTGGAGCGAAAGCCAAATGATAATCACCTCTCAACTGGCTAATCAGAAAAACAAAGGCTTAGATGTTATGGCTTTTAGACTCAAGGCTGACCTTATTACCATACCAAACATTTAGTGAATAGACTTGTGTTTATGAAGGCAAAATGATACAGTTAAACACAAAATATCAAGTAAAACGCTAAATGCGAAAAAGACAAAACAAGCCCGTTATTTTGATTAATCACAAGCATAAGAGTGGAAGGTTTTTGATGCGGTTAAATACAAAAACATGTTTTGATGTTTTGTTGTCTAAACTACTCTTCCTTGTTTTAATATAAAATATGTTAATATAAAACACAAGCGCATTGACAGAAGGCAAGCCTGCGATGGCTTTTCATAAGCTGCATATAAAAAATGAATTTGTAATTTCTTCAGGGAGGAAAAAAAAACATAATTAATGTCACATTAAAGGGTTCTACGTAGTTGCCTTGCCATGCTACACTCAGTGCATATTAGTGGGATGAAAAGCTCAGCAGGCCTTTCCACTCAGCTGCACTCAGGCTGCCCTCCACTCACATTTGTAACCTTTGCTACATTGAGGAGGTGGTGGAAGAATAACATGTCACATTAATCTTCCAGTACAGCACGGCTCATTTAATTGATCTCCATTGTATTTGTCATGGCCGAGTCAGATATTTACAGTAATCATGTGTTTACCATAGGACAGTCTGATGGTGTACTTGGGAATACTCCAAGTATCTCACTTAGAAAAACAGCAACACCAGTGTTTCAATTAATGACCTGTTTTTATTATTACTGTAGAATTTAGTACTCTTTAAGCAGAATGACTTTTACCCTGAAGCAGCTAGTTGGAAATGATTTTCTTAATGTGTCTTTCTGTCATTGCGTGAACAGAGAGGAAGTGCCATGTGGGCCGAGGAGACTGATGGCATTAAAATAAGAGGAGAACCATCTCGGGACTTTGCCAAGGTTTGTATATGTGGTAAAAGTAAACATGTCAAATAACTGAAGAAACTACAGACTAACAGTTTATTGCCCTGTTTCCGGTGTGCGTGTGTGTGTGTTATCTTCCAGCTTTATGAACTGGATAATGACCCACAACGGAAGGAGTTTCTGGACGAACTCTTCATCTTTATGCAGAAACGAGGTAAGGTTCAAAACCTTCCATTTTTAACATTGTTTGTTTTTGTGAGTAGGTAAGTCATCTCGAATTGCTGGTCTTTTTAGTACATAGATTTGCAGAAAATCCAGCTGAACGACGAGTGCATTAAAAACCAGAAAATGATTATTTGGTGCCATTTTTTTTTTCTCAGTATTATAGCACTTGAAAAATAAATCTTGACTTAAAAGCAAAAGTTAAATGAATTTTAACATTTAAAGAACCCTCCATTACAAAAACTGATAATGTACTGGCAGAAAAATTGCCATATTTTTTTCTTTGAAATTGAGATTATTTTTAGCTTTTTTGTTCTTTCTTTCTTTCTTTCTTTTCTTTAAAAACTCTTTCTTTGACAATGTATATCAATAAAAATGTGGTTTAAGGACTATTAGAATAGGTTCTGAGTTTTCAGACTGTAGCCCAGCTAAGTTGTATAGATTACCCTCACTAACTTGTGATGCACACCCAGTCATTATATTCTGGAAGCAGGCCTGAAATATGACAAAAACGACTCGGTTCAGAAAAGAGAAATAAGGGTTTCCTCTAACGATGGAGGTAGTCACTGATATGTCAAGTGAAGGCTTACCATCTCCTGGTTTGAAGTCACATTTTTACAATTTGGCTGTTGTATTATTGGGTTTTGGGGGCCATAAGTGTCAATATTTGGACAAGGGAGGTGAGTGCTAGTTATCAGCTAACCATAGCAGCTTTGGGTGTTAAGTTGCGTCCTAAAACTACTATCAGGTAACTAAGGTAAGTACCATTAATATAGAGATTAACTCTTACAGTTAAACTCACCAAAAAGAAGAGCACAGATCTCCTGGACATTTTTGTTAATGTAAGTAACTGTAGCGCAAGACATTATAAAATACTCTGAAAGCAACCAACACCACATATACAAAAAGTCGACATTTTGTCTCTAATAGAATCTAAGCAGGTACAGTTATCATAGATGGGGAAGTTAACTGTGGAAACCCAGACCATTTTTTTTTTATATGAGGTTGTAAACCTGCCTATTTCTGCTGCAAACCATCTAGAAGGTTTGAGTCTCTTTTTCAGCACTTCTTCATCTTCATCCCTGGATTTAGCCACTTGGTTAAAGACTTTCATACAGATTGGGATTTGTTTCCACAAATCCCAAGATTGGGATTTGTTGTTTGTGGAAACAAATCCAAGAAGAAGTGCAGCATGTTCACTAATCTTCACTTATGTGGGGCAAGGTCATTGCCATGCAAAATGTGCATGTGTGTCTGTGTTCATCTTAAGCACACAGTAATCTGATTTCTACAACTGCTTTTTAGCCTGCTTCATTAATTGGCTTTTCTCCAAATCGGGACTGGAAGAGTCAGTTTAGTCACTGTGACCTGCTGGCGCTGTTGACTCTAACATAGCCCCTCCTCTTGCACTTAGATCAATGCATCAACAAAGCTGCTGTTGTGGAATTATCCCCACCCCCACCACCTCACATCTGAAACTAGCTTAATTTGACAACTCTATCCGCACAGATTAAACATGCTAAGCCACATTATCTAACTCTGACCTAAGGGCCTCAGGTGTGCCGCTCGGAAGATGCTCGTGTCCTCCGCTTCTGCCTCACGTTGTTAACAGGACCCGTTCTTGTTTAGCGACAACGTTTCAGAGTAACAAAAGAATGGAAACCGCTACATTTCAATGAATTCTGTTATTTATCCAGGAACTCCTGTGAATCGCATCCCCATCATGGCAAAACAGGTGCTGGACTTGTACAAGCTTTACAAGCTTGTGACAGAGAAGGGAGGCCTGGTGGAGGTTATTAACAAGAAGATCTGGAGGGAGATCACTAAAGGCCTCAGTCTCCCCACGTCAATCACCAGTGCGGCCTTCACCTTACGCACCCAGTAGGTGTCTCTCAGAAGTTTTGGCAGATATTTTTTATCATATGATCAACAGTTGGCTTGCTAAATGATTGTATTGGTTAGACTATAAATTACTCCAAAGATGCTGAATATATTTTCAAGAGCTAGCACATATTTGTGACTCTGTTATTTTAAAAATGATGAAATGTAATCATTCTCTGAACACCATAATGCTGCAAGAACATAACTATAATTTGCGTAAATTAAACCTTTGCTCACTTTGTTTCTGACTAGCCAATCTAGATATGTATTTTTATGGTTTGCAAAGTCTGTAATTTAAAAAGATAACAGTCTGCAGAGTCTTATGCTTGTGGCTTTGTAGGTCTTCTGAGGCACAGGAGGCTTTTGCAGGCAGTCAGCTAGAATGAAAAGTAGCGGGGGGGGGGAGCTGAAAATTACATTCATGGCAATATATCATGTAGCTGTTGAAACATTTCACAGAAAAACAGAAGCTTTGTTATTAAGGGGGTATTTAAGCAAACAGAGGGATTTATCCTGTGGATATCTCCACAGAATTTAATGCCAGTTCACCCAGCATTCATTAAGATGTGGACTGGGTGGCTGACCAACATTACTACCACAGGAACAACCACACTTTTGCTAGAGTTAAAAAAATAATAAAAAAAAATCTCCCATGTTTTAGCTTATTTGTTGTCAAAAATGTGGACTTCCAGTAGCTGCTCCCTAAAGAAACATACAATTAATAGATCTTAGTATTTTGTAGGTATAGACTTGAAAAGGTAACCATCTGCTTCATCCTTCATATTTGCAAAATATTACAAACTTTTTATGGAAAATGGATGGAAAACCTGTGAAACATTTTTCCCTGCAGGTATATGAAGTATCTGTATCCTTTTGAGTGCGAGAAGAAAGGCCTGAGCTCTCCAGGTGAGCTACAGGCGGCCATCGATAGCAACCGCAGAGAAGGCCGGCGTCCCAGCTACACCAGCAGTCTGTACCGCTACTCCCCCTCCCCAGGCTCTGCTCCACATGCACTCCTGTCTTCACCCAATATGCAGAGCACTCCGACCACACACAATGGCCTCAATACCTCCGCTAGCCCGCATTTAAAGAGAAGCATAGGTACGCCGCATTGTTTTGTCTCCTACAATGATCACATTTTACCACAGACACAATCTAAGCTTCTTTATAGTTTTTGGGTCATAGGCAAGCCCTGCAATGCAAATTTAGCACACTGATTATAGATAGTTTTCTTCCAGTAATCATGAATCGTGAAAAATAAATATATAATTTTTCAAACTTCTTACAAACATAATAATTTCTTCATCTTTTTCTTTGTTTCCAATCAGATGAGTCCTCCACCCCTGTTGTACCCCAGCTGCCCATGGCTCTGGCACTGGGGCAGCAACAGCAGCAGCTAGCACAAGCTGCCACATTTGAGCATCTTAGAGAGAGGTTGGAGCAAGGAGCAGGTGGAGCTGTAGCTGACAGCCCAGAGAAGAAAATGATGCGCCTCGCTGAGGAGCAGCAGCGCCTCATGCAGCAGGCACTCCAACAAAACCTCCTGGCTATGGCCTCTCACTTTACCCCCATGAACCTCAAACTTGGCAACGGTGAGTTTGCTTCTACTTTGACCTCTGTCATCCCTGAACATCATAGCTTGCTTATTCTGGGACTGACCCTTCACTGGAATTTTTGTTTTTCCTCTGACAGAAAGCAAACACGATCTGTCGCTGAATATCTCCACTAACGGAGCAGCCAGTATCAGCGTGTCTGTGGAGGTCAACGGTACTGTTTACTCAGGTGAGTTATGAAACCTGTAAACGAAGCATGTTTACTTTGGTGCGTGACACTAGAGGAACGATGAACTAAGTTAACTAATATCTGCAGTGAAAGTAGTAAAGCAGTATGTGTACTGCACTTGTAGTACCAGTTCCACTGACCAATACCATTTCATATGTCTTTGGTTGCATGAGGATAAACGGCCTATGTCAAGGGCAAAAGAGGGATTGTGTTTGCTGAAATGCGATAGCAACACAAATGGCTATTGTTTGACTACTACTCAGCCTCTCATTTATCTTTTAAAAAATGGATCTACTTTAATAGACAATGAGCCACATGCAGAAGGAAGTCTTGATCTAGATATCAATGATCAGATTCACATACCAACGGTAGAAATTTACCAGTTAAGGCATTTTATTAAAATCATGTTAGAATTCCTAAAAATCTTAGTTCACTTGCTTGAACTTGAAGGTTTACTGTGTACTAGTTAACAACCCTGACTTCTATAGTCATAATATCAACATATTGCACGTTGGAAGAAATTACAAAAAAAAGACAAGGCGGAGACAAATTTTTGTTGCCATTCTGTGTGAATAAAACACAAAAACTACAGTATTTTCATGCAGGAGTGAGCGTTCAAGCAAATTCAGCCTAACTTCAGGCCGTGTAATACTCAAAGAAAAGGCAAAAAATCCACGTCCCACATCTCAGACTCTACAGGCCTCGGTTAGCATTTTAAATGTTAAAGGTCATGAAAGCACAATTAGAAGTCTCAACAAATATGAGGCCGTTTGTCTGTGAGCTAAAGCTTGGCTGAAACTGGGTCAGGACAATGATCTCAAGCACAGCAGCAAACGGCAAACAGAGTGACTGAAAAACAAAAGATTCAAGGTGTTGCAATGGTCCAGTCAAAGTCCAGACCTCCACCCACCGTGGCGGGACCTTAAGAGAGCTGTGCATAAATGAATGCCTGCAATGAATAACGATGTGAGACACTTGAACTTATTACTGCTAAAGGTTGTTCTACAAGCTACTGAATCACGAGGCGTACTCTGTTTTTTTTAGACTCCTGTAAAAACTTTCTTTTTCAGTTGCCCTTTGCGCAGTGAGTTCTTTGTAACGGACACAGTCATTAATATTGTTGTCTTCTTTAGGAAAACTGTTTGCCCAGAAGTCGGCTGCTTCTGTGTCTTCACAGAATGTAACTCCAGCAGGAACAAGTGGTTTCAGCGCTTTTTCCTCCACACAAAGTTCCACCTCCTCATCTCCCACCTCCTCAAAGGGACCAAATTAAAATCACTGGCTTTTTAATCTGTCCGTTTCGTGATGATTACACAGTACACCAAACCATTTACTTCTCTTGTCAGACAAGAACTGGATGAACTCCATGGATTCTCTGCCTCAACACAGTAAATTTCTATTACTTTAATAGTGTAATGTCAACATTTTTTGACCTCTATCCTCAAGCTTATTTTAATGTAGTTTCAGTTTACCTTAGTGCCTCTTAGAAGACGACTTTTCAAACATGGTAGCTTTCTGGTATGAAGAGCTTCAGGTTTGTCCGGAAGTATCACTGATGCAAAAAATTTGCTACAGCTCTTTGAACGTCAGCTACGTTTGTAGGTGTAATCAAGAAGTTCCGTAGCTGCCCTTTCCATCAGTAGAACAATGTGGTTGCCAAAAGCAGCTAGTGAAGACCAAAAAGCCTTAGTTCAGTGTCATAGCTCCTTGAAGCCATTTTGTATTCCTCTTGGTAAACTTTCAGTTTACCTTGAGCGAAAGTTTTTACTTTGTCTAATTGCTTTCATGGAAAATGCAGGGCATCAGTTTCCACAGAAATATCGCAACTCCTAAAGAATCAAAAGGAAATTCAGGGGAGTGTTTATTCATTTTTGCTTTATTGTTATTTATTCATTTGGCGAGGCCTCAAAATGACAGAACATTTATTTCAAGTAAATCCAAGGCAACATGAGCGGCGATGTTTCTGCTGGGAGTTGTATGCAGAAAGTGACACATTTACCTCAGTTGACTTCCCATGTTGGCAAGTTTCTCAGGCTACTTTCTTCTGGACTCAGGAATGTCCTCTTGACTCAATGTTATCTTATTTGTAAGTCTTGTCATATTACTGTTTTATATTAGTGTAAATGCAGAGAATGTATCATTAATGACCTCAAAGTGAACACTGAAACGGTGCTACCTCAGTCCTCAGTGAAATATGCAGTGCTTGATGCCGCATGTGTTCATTTGTTGAAATAAACTGTAAATGGACAATCACTTACACACATGATCGCAAACAAATGCCACTGTGAAATTAAAAAAAACAAAAAACAAATTAAGGCTGGCTTTCAGCTCTGTTGGACTAACATGTGTCCTGTAAATGTAGGGATGAGGAATAAAATAAATCTTGTGTGCTGTAAAAATACAATTTTCTTTCTTTACACTTCGAATATGTCTTCAGACTTTTGACACAGAGGCTAGTCTCTTATTTTAGATAGCATGTTTTTTTAAAAATGTTTTTTTTTTTTTTTTTTTTTTTTTTAAGTTCTCATCACTCTCATATAGTTTGATTTTTTTGTTTGGGTTTTTTTGCACAACAGGCAGCTAATCCGCCTCTCTAAAAAGCTCTTAAAATCTACAGCACACTACCTGGTCAGCGGCACACGGCAGGCAGATGCGATTGTGAGTAGCCGATAAGCACAATGGAGCAATTACCAGCTTAAGAGCGGGACATATCCTCGATGGAAGCCAAAAACAGAAACGCAAAATAAAAATAATGTTGCTTTATAATTGTTGGGCACGCAAATAATCTGTCTGCTAACTGCTTTACTATATCAACTTAATATTAATAATATAAATAAAACTTAATATTGCTCACCGTACACACCTAAATGGTGAGTTGTTATTGTTTAATGGGAACACATTTGTAGACTTATTATTATTGTTGTTATTATTATTCTATAGCTTTACATGATGCAAAATTCAAAATAATCCTTATTTTTCTTATCCAGGTTGTCATAGCTCCCCTCCCCTTGAAGGCCAATGTTCCTCTTAAGTTAGGTTGGGACCCTTATATGGGAGGTGGGTGGGAGTTCTGTGCTGACAGACAGAGCTGTGTGCCTGACTTGGCCATATTACAAATGTCCCTTCCTCACTGACATCATATGGAATGAGCATGAGCATCCAACTTTGTAAAAGATATCAAAGTAAATGGAAAAATAGCCTCACTGTAAATTAGTGTAGCATAGTGTCTCTGTTCTAGGCTGAAGAAATCTAGTGTGAGTAGGTAAACTTTTTATTCATCTTTGACATGCACAAAAAGAACATTTGTCTTACACTCTGGTTTTTAATTTGTACAAACTAGAACAACACTGATACTGAAGTAGTACATTTATGTATTTTCCCTGAATTCCATGTTACACTTTTACTTTGCTACACATCAGAAAAAACACCCTTTATCCCACACCATGAGCTATTCAATTCATTAAATTAACATATTAATTTAACTGGTAATTCATATAACAACATAACACCAAATTACAACAAAAGCTGTCTCAAGGCCTCTTATACTCTAATGAAAAGACGCTACAGTATTCTGGAAAAACCCCCAAAAATCAAGTGTCCTTCTATGACCCCCTGTTATAGGGTCTTTACCGTAAAATCAAAAGCGCCTTGAGACAGCTGTCGTTGTAATTTTGTGGTATATAAATAGAATGGAATAGAATTAAATGAACAAGCACTTTGTGGTGGTTGGAAAGAAAAATTCTCTTTTACTAAGAAGAAACCTCAAGTAGAACCAGGCTCAGGGAGGGGCAGCCTGCAGATGGCTGGCATATAATCAGTTTACAAATTATGCTGGACTGTTGTATGTTGGAAAAATATATAATGTTTCAGTCTGTGTGACCTTTGTCAGGTACAAAGAAACAGTGTTCATGCACATTTGCACAGATATATACAATGAGTACGATTCAGCCAATTAGGGCTTCCTCATCTCACATGTCCATACTATCAATCAGATAATGAATCCACTCAAAACATCCATGCCATCATCAGAAAGCCAAGCAACATTTAACATCACCAGCCGATCTGAAAAAAAGACTGTTGTATGTTAAAATTGGTGATGGTGTTTCGTGCACAGGGGCCAGTTTTGTACTTTTACTCTGGATATGGCTCATTATTGTTGTGCGCTACAGCTGCCTTTATTTAATTAAAATATCTGAACTGCAGCTCCTCTCCATCACTGGAAAATTGGATCCAAAAATTCAAGAATAAATTCTTGATTGGCCAAATGGGGGTAGTATTTCCTCGCCTACACATGACACACATACACTAATCCATGTTCAGGGGTGTTGTGCGCAAGCAAACATGCACATCTTTCAGTATGCCAAGCTGTTTCTGATGTTTTTAACTTGTAACCCGAACTGTGTAGCAAGAGGGGGAAAAAAACTAATTTAAGAATAAGTTTAATTACTTTTTTCAATCCTTGCAGTTTGGCTTCTGTCATAGGACCATAAAGAAAAAAAAAACTTCTAAATTTATTGTAATGTATAAAAATCTACAATATGGGAAAGAACCTGCAGAGTGAGCCTTAATTGCTTAAGTCTGCAGCAGACCTATCATGACAGTAATGGAAGAAAAACTCATGGTCAAAGGAGCACTGTGTGCGTGTGTGTGCGCGCGCGTTGCGGGGAGGGTTACAGGATTTACTGTTAGGATAGTTATGCTATAGTGAAAATGCTGGATTTACATCTGGAACACTGAAGAGGAAAGATGCTGCGGAGGTATTATGACGGCTCTCTCCGCCCACAGTCCCCACCCACCAGGCAGGAATAATAGTGTGTAAGTCACTTTGCAAATGAGGTTATCACTATCCTGGGATGCAGGCTGGAATATACGGTATGCAGAGAGTTTGGACGGAAATAGATCTACAGCTGGACAGAAGAAACTTTAAATTAAACCTACAAGCAATTTATTTTTATTTTTTTAATTTACAGTAATGTTTTTATGAAGGCAAGTGCAAATGTTTTCGTGCCTTTTTTTCCTTTACTTGATAGTCTAAAATAATGTTGTTTGGCTTTGTTTTGGACTAAAGTTCTAAACCAAACAACCTAACCAAATTTCCCCTTGTGGGACAATTAAAGGATTATTCTATTCTATTCTAAATGTATTTTCATCAGTCAAGCAAAAGATCTTCTTTAATTGGACATTTGGGCTTCTGCTTGTGGATTTCTTAAAGTAGGTTCTAATGCTGGCACCATGCCTTATCATGATGAGGAGTACCCCGGTCAGCCTCTGTGGCAGTCTGTGCTGCTTTTCTGCTGCAAGGGCATGATTGAAGGCATCATGGTCATTCTGTTCTTCTGGCTTCTGGTTCAGGTCCTGTTCACCAAACAGTTAGAAGGTATGGTATCCGAGCCCAAAACAATAACCACATCGCCACATGTTATTACCATATACGTGATGAGGAAAGAGCTCCCTGGTCCATAACAGATGTAATTCTGTTGTTTTTGTTCTCTTCATACATAAAGCAAAGTTAGAATAACCTCAAATGTTTCTTCCCATTGTTTGTTTTTTTGATACATTTTGTGTTGATAAATCTCTTTGATAATTACATAATTTTTACTAATTTAGAAACCTCCTTTAATGATGCATATCTCCACAAATGAAGGGCTGTGAATTTTGCTACCCATTTGTTCCAATCATATTAGGAATGGCATATTTATTAATATATTTTTCAGTGTTTAAGTGTATATTTTAAGAAAGCTTTGACAAAATGAGAACCAGTCATTTAGTAACATGCTAATATTTTCCAGCACATGGGCCCAAATACTACGTTAACTGCATTATGTAATCCCAGAGTTGACAGGGATGAATTACAATAAACCTCTGCCACCTGACCTTATTATTCTTTGTTGCTTCTACAGTTCATCTCCAGATTCTTCTTCTAGTTGGACTCATTACCTTTTGTCTGTGTTTGGTCCTGGGATGCCTTCTGTGCTTGTGGAAAAGTAAACTTTGTCGAGTGAAGGACAAAGCTCCTGCGACATCAGCACCGGCTCCTGCTGAACCTGTGTCCTTTGCTCAGACCTCACCTCCTTCCTCAGAAACCGCAACAGCATCAGCATCCAAGCAGAAGTTTGAAGAGCTGGATGAAGAAGTGCTGGAGTACCCGTCCACGTTTACCAGTGCTGCTACTTCAGAGGGCGAATTTGGCTCTCTGGCATTTTCAAATCTAACTTCCTGTGAACAAAAGGAGCCTCCAAAGTCTTATTTTTCCCTGCGTCGCCTCAGCACGCCTCTGCTCTCATCACCCCTTTATAAACCATTAGACCAGAGTCATAGCTCGCTGCCTTCATTTCCCAAGCTGGGACTACTGGCCAAAACATGTAAGGCCCTGCAGCGACGCTGCACTGTGACTGGGGAACACATATCTTACAATGAGCACACTAGACTCACCAGACCCAGTGCTGGCTCTCCTTCTTCAAAACAAAAACCTATCCCATTGGCCCCACTAAGCTATGGCTCCAGTGCAAGCTGCCAACATCCAGTATCACCAAAACCCTGCCTCCACTTCACTATGGCCTTCTCTCCAGAGCAGCAAACCCTGACAGTCACTGTCCTCAACCTCAGTGGAACGCCTCACAGGCTGGAAGATGTGTCTGTGCAGGGCAGCCTACCACCTCTCTGCCCCTTTCCTATGCAAGCCGCTGTGCAGAGCAGCTCCAGCTCTGAAGCCCACAACCTGGTGCTAATTTTTAAGGTGAGCTCTGTGGAAGATCTCCAAAGGTGTGTACTGAAGGTAGCTTTGAATGCACAAGAACCAGCGAGCCCCAGACGCAGTGCTCTGGGTGAACTGGAAGCCGAGTGTGCAGGAAGAGACTGGACACCACAGATGCCACTTTACTTAACAAAAGAACTCAATCGAAGCAAGTGGAAAATAAAAAAGGTAGTGAAGGTTATACATCTGTGAGTGGTTTAAATGTCCGTACTTGGAGGTAAAAGCAACTTGACTGATTGATCAGGAACCTTTTGGGTACAAATTTATACTCCCTTTGGCCACAATTTTAGACCTCTGAACTTAAATCCTGGAACAATAACAAAATGGAAGAAAATGTAACAATTTCCAGATTTTTTTCTGTAGTTTTATTTCTTCATTTCTGTGTATGACAGAGCTAAATGTTCAAGTCGCAGTTCCTGCTGATTAAGAATGCCCTCTTTGCTCTTTGAACTTTTGCCCTTTGACTGCAAAGTCTGACCTCTCAGGATGCATTGATGTGTAAGGGGCTTAGCTGTCCTCCACAGATCTTAATTTTGCTTCATTATCAGACTCTGTCCCACTGTGTTAAAGTCACGGTCCTCAGAGCTGATAATCTAGACAGCCTTGTTTCTACATCGATGGCAGCAGGTAAAACCAGAGTTTGGTGTCACTTAAACTCAACAAAATGCGTATTTGATTTCAGAATGCTATAAGGGCATAATAGACAGATGTATTATATAAGCGTGCGTGGGTAGAACTAACTTTTTTCTTTCAGGGGCAGAGGTAAAGTAATTCCCTATGTTTGCTTTTAATGTTTAAGGGATTAAATGATGTCTTACAGGACCAGAATGCATCAGGAGATCATCCCTTTTTTAATGACATTGTGGTTTAATCCTTCACTATTCACAATCCTCAGGAAACATTCCAATCTCCACTGGTACTCTTATCTGTCAGGTCTAATCTTTGTATGCATTAGTCTGTCAAGGCATTATTTTATTTTATTTATTTTATTGCATGCAAGCTCATCCTGTATATAGATCCAAGTGATTTCATGATATCGGTTTCGTGCGCAATATGTCACATAAACATGACTCAGATAATCTCTTTATTTTATCTCAGAACCTGAAAGTACTTGTTCGTGAATGATAAGAGGCAGTATAGGGAATGAACTTATCTACTGTATATGCAAAGTTAAATGTAGTGTAAGTGGAGTGTAAATTCCAGCTAAAAATCTAAATTAAGAAAAGTTATTTCACTCTTTTTGAACAATTTCACCCTGTGCTTTATTTAAGATCTAAATTGTCTAAAAATCTGTTAGCACTTAATGAAAGTTATACCCATCGTGTTCGTGTATATGCGTATAGACTACCAGGTGGTGATCAATCTGCACCACGAGGGAGTTTTGATGAGCAGCAGAGAGACTAAAGCAGGGTCCTGTACTGTGTGGAACACTTCTTTCCTGTTTGACCTGCCTCCAGGAGACATCAGTCAGCTGCCCCTCATGCTTGAATTCGTAATAACCCAGGTAAAGACTTCCACAGAGGGAAATTTATTTTCATCATTAATCATCATATACCATGGCATGAATAGTTCTATTTTTCCTGCAAAATAAATGCAACATAATTCAACGTCCCCTCTCTTGTCTAATGTGGCAGAATGCAGTCCTTTCAGAAGCCAGAGTTGTTGGCCGAGTCTTCGTTGGAGCAGAGGCTGCAGATGGAGGACGTGCTCATTGGAGAGACATGTGCAGCCAGCATGTGGAGCAGGCACGACGGCACACTATTCAACCCGAAACCGCAATAGAATAAGGCTGTTTGACGAGCAATGGACCGGATTTACTGTTGAGCTCTTTGGGCAACAAAAATGGTTAGACATGAAGTGCACCTAGTTCACCTCAAGGTTCACTGCTGTCTACACTGGAGATGATACACACCCTCCCAATCTGGCAGCTTACTTGGACTTCAAAAATTTCAATCTATGGCATGCCAGTGGAGCTGCCCCCCAGGACTGCTGCTGTTTCTGGTCCTCCACCACCCCACTGTCAAAATGGAGACTTTAGGAGGTGTAATTAACTCATCAGTTCTGACAGATGTTTGAAAGGAGTGATGAGCTTGGGGCCAAACTCTGTATCCTGGAGTTGTCTGACGGTTGTTTAGGTATATGAAATGCCTCTGTTCAGTGAAACTGAGGAATCAGTTCTTTAAACATGGCCTTATTTCAGCATATCAGTCACTACATTCTTCTATAAAAAGTGTAGAAAGTTGCTTTTAGTGTACGTTTCTGTAAAGCAAAGCCCAGAATAAACTTTTTAATTGTGCAGTCTTGTATCCATTTGATTTCTACACCCAAAACATTTTAACTGAACACTATGGTCTTTACAATACAGATGTATTTGGTCCTTGTCACTAAAAATCTTTCTGCCATTCTGCATTGATAAGTGAGTACATATTCACCATCATTTCACAGTTCTTTAAATATTTCTTTAAATTACCTTTCTGGATGTAAAAATAATAATAATGATGATGAATCATATCATGTCATATAAATAAGAACACACACAGATTTGCCTAAAGAATCCTGGAGGAATTTTATCAGCTAAAAATGCTAAAATTATTGTTTTTGTGGTTCCGCTTAATGATTTTCTGTTACAAAAAAATATTACAATTTGAATGGAACAATTATATTCTGTGAAGGAAGAGGAATAAAGCTGGCTGGAGTCTTCACAAATACATCATTTAACCTCTCCCTCCTCTTCATCAGGGCTACAGATGTGTACAAGCTCAGCCAGGAATACTCCATCAGGATAGTGGGGAAGTGTCCTCTTCCACTCTGGGCCATATTCATGTGAACACTGAGAAGACTTATCTGAGAGCTTTTTTGGGGGGCTAAGGTCCCAGATTGACCTCTTCGACTTTAAGGCTTGATAAAAAGAAAAGAAGGAGAAAAATTAAATTTCCAAACTTCAAATCCAACAAACATACTAGAAATACAGAATAAAGAATGCAAACATAGAAACAGAAGGTGAACTCAGAGACTTCTCCACCAATGACCACTATCAGTGCCTCTTTTTTTTTTTTTAAACTCGGTGTAATTACTCATGGACATTTGTGGACATGTTGGGATAAATACATCCGAAGGAAGACTTGAAACACAACACAGCCATGCAGACACATTTCTACACTACTTATTACACTGATCCTAGCACAGCTTCACCTTGCAGCAGGCTGTCATTTTTTGCCTTCAGATTGTTGATTTCTGCGGTCATAGCTGAGATCTGATGGAGGAGAGGAACAGTTTCAGACCTCTGACTTCATCTTTGCTCTTGCAGGTGTGCACTGGCCATATTAATGCGCTATTTTATTATTTTAATCTTTTTTCTAAAAAAATGTTCAGAAAAGTTGTTCATATGGAAAAACACTGTAACGCATTCCTATCCTTTCATGGTTGACTGCACTGTGTTCCTACCAAATGGTTAACTCCTTTGCTTCATATCCGATTATTTACCAAGTACAAGGAGTCATATTTGAGATTATGGTGGAAATGTTTTTTCCACGCACCATTTAAGCACCTATGCAGTCAGAATGACAGCCCTTCTCATGTGCTGGATGCTCTTTGATTAAAGTAGAAGCTGGGATTAGTGCTCTCTGCACATATGCGTGTGTATATGTAATGAAAGTGAGGGCGGTTCAGAATTTCACAGTATAATCTGCATGCCACAATAATGCCACTAATGATATTAAGTTGAATCAGTTGCAGATGTTATATATATATATATGTGTGTGTATATATATATATATATATATATATATATATATATATATATATATATATATATATATATATATATAGATATATAGATATATATATATATCTATATAGATATATAGATAGATATATAGATATATAGATATATAGATATATATATACTTTTAGTTGGATTTTATTAAATTTTGAACTTGGTAATGCTTTCTGCAGTTGAACATTAAGTTAAATAACCTGCTGTTTCTGATCAAGGAGGTTTTCATCATGGGTCTCCTCTCCTGCCTCTCCCTCCTCCTCCTCCTCTGCTGGACAGCCGTTAATCTCCTCCTCATCCTCCTCAAACACTGGCATCAAACCTGAGGCTTGTTGCCAGTTTCTCCTGTCCAATGCAGCCTGAGGGAAAGTGACAAAAACACTTTTTGGCCAGGATCATTGTGGTTTTTCAGCTTTATATGGCTGAGGCTTCTTACCCTAACAAGTTTAACTGTAGGTGTCCAGTCTTGAGGTGAAGAGGCTCCATTGCTGTCACCCTCCTGGGCCTCCTTTCCCTCTCGTTCTTTAAATAAACTCTTTAACTACAGATGTAATAGAATATAGCAGTTACTCAGGCTTGCTGTAACCTACAGTGGGTGTAAAAACAAACTGGCCACACTAACAACTCAATGATGCTGTAATAAGTCTGAGTGGCGTTAGCTAAATGTTGGCTAAATGCTGGGACTCATAGTGCTATCAGGATGCTAACATGCTAACACTAGTTAGAATGTACAAACTCTGTATAGCTTGGTTTAATGTTTTAACCTGCCAGCCATCATTATGTAGCTGAAGCTGCAGGGAATACTGTTGTTGTTTATTAGATTAAGTATTTGACATATTTAGCATATTAGCATCTGCTTCAAAATTTATTGAGATGTTTCACTGACAACCACAAGTCCAAACTTAAATTGTTGCAGGCTTTATCCTGAAAGTCTGTGCAAAATCCTAAGTGTGCCTAATAGTGTACCCTAATAGTGCTAACCTGGATCAGGACCAGGATCATACACTACCTGCTCAGTGACCAGTCTCCTTTGCTGCTCTGTGTCTACATTAAGCGGAAAGACAGTTTTGCCCCTTTGGCCTTGGACAGAAGGTTTCCCATCTTCAACCTGTGGGCAAGATTTGCCTCATTTGTTACATTTACAAAGACAGGTGGCTCTGAATACATTCCATTTATGCACTTGACCTCATAAAACTGCCTCTGGGTTTGAAGTTTCGAGCCTGGCAGCATTTGGTTCACCTTCCCTGGAATCTCTAAAAACATCAGCAAGTCAATTCAGAACTCAGAAAGGAAAATCAGTGCATTGAATCCTGGCAGGCTGGCTCATACCCTCTGAGTCACGAATGAAGATGTCTGTTAGAAGGCTTCCCTGATCTTGGCCATCTTCGGGAACCTTTTTCATGAGCTAAGGGGAGGAGGTAAGAACATACCCTTTGGTCATGAGTGGTTAAATGTGTTGATTTATAGTATGATCAGGTTGTAGTGACACTACCTTGAGCTCCAGGGCAGAAATCTTGATTTTAGCCTCATTTTTTTCCATCTCTCTCAGCATTTCTAGAGTCTTTAAAGCATGTTCTCTAAGACAGTGGACATGGCCATCTGTTACACAGTCATTTTCAGAGTCTACAACAATATGTCAGACATAAGTTTAAGAAGGAAGAAAGCCTACTTTTCACTCAGTTCCTTCTCTCTTTCTGCAAGTTTTTGCTTCAGTCTTTGAACCTCACTGCTTTGGATGCTGACCTGTATTTAAACCATGAAAGACAACATCATCTTCTCGTCACAGTTCCCCTCACCTTCCATTAAGGTGTCGAAAATGCACATAAGTGAGGCAGGAATATTTTGTTACCTTAAGGGATTTGTTTGGGTGGTTCTCGGAGTCCCATAACAAAGAGGATTCTGATAAGCTGATTAAAAAAAAACAATTATGATGAAGCTCACAAAATTTCATTTCAAGCACTTTCCTGACATTGTGTTTTGAAAATGAAAATCTCATCAAAATCTACTTACCGTGTTTCTGTCCCTTTGTCTGGAGTCTGGCCCCCTTCACCTGCAAATACAATGCCCCCTTGTGTCAGAGAATTCAATGACTCTTATTCTCTAATACTGGATAACTACAAAATACCTGATCTGTATTCTTGTCTGGAATATTTTCACTTGGCACAGATTACTCAGAAGTGAGCTCACTTTTACCTTTGTCCTTATCTCTGTGAAGAAGTGCCTGGCTCCTGCTCCTCTCCAGCTCCAGCATTTCAAGCTCATCGCCCAGCAGCGAGTCACATCCTCCCTGAATGTTACAAGTGTTCAGTTGTATCATCTACAGCTACAGGTTTCTATTCATAGGCACGGTGCCCTCTTTGTGCTGCCTCAGATTTAGATCTTTTTTCTCTAACTGGAAAAATATTATCAAAAAGTTTGATGTTTGTTATACGTGGCAATTTCTTTTTTAGTCTCAGCAGCTAAAATCCAGTATCTTATTTTAAACGCTTGGATAAATGCACTGATTGAAAATGATCTCCCTTCACAAAAATAGTGCATTTTGTTTACTTATACTTCACTTGGATGTTCCACTGCACAGAATTAAGTGTGTTCTGACATCAGAAGGTGGTGTTTACATTCATCTGCCGAAGGGGGAAAGTTTCTTTGTGCTTATTGTAGACATGTGTGATTGTGGGACATGACATATTAGCCTGGAAGCTAGTCATGGTCCAGGAACTTATCCAAGTGCATATGGAAAATATCAAGGTCTCATACACGGGGAAAAGACTTTTAGTACACTAGTAGTATCTCAAAATGACTGCATATTCATAGACTCTGGATTTTTCCCTGTGGGAGAAGGAGTATATGAGGTATACTTGACATCTTTAAGAGCACGGTAAAAGGATGTTCTTACTTTATTTCTTGAGTTCTTCTTTAACTCCTCCAACTCCTCTTGTGTAGACTGCAGGGCCAAAGCCACCTTTTGCCATTTCTCTGTCCAATGTGAAGCCACAGCTTTTAGTTCCTCGATGGTCTGGACCTTTACCACATCTTGTTTACGATATTCTTCCTCCCACTTCTCCTTCTCAAACACCTCACCCTCCAAACATAGACACTGATTCCTCAGTTTCTGGTTTTCTAATTCCAAAACTTCCACAGATTCCCTGAAGAAATAGTTTGAAGGTTATGTAAAGAGAATTGTACTGCACTGCATAGTCAATAACAAGTAAAGAAGCATCTTCTCATATTGAATAATGTGTCTGATCTTCATCTCACCTGTGCTGACAGCACTTTTCCTGCATTTCTTCTAGTCTGCCTTTAATTTCACTTTGCAGTTCCTCTTTTTCTCTGATCAGCTGAGAGCACCGCGCCTCCAGATCTGTGACCTGTTTGGTGTTTACGATTTTCTCATCTGTTAGCTCCTGTAGCTCATGTTGTGATATTTCCAGCCTCTTCTTGATCATTTTAAGCTCTCCTCTTATTTTTTCATTTTCCTGGTGCAATTACAGGAAGGCAATACTTCAATTAGGAACCCTCCTCCCAACTAAAACTTATTAAAAGAATAGCTCCTCAAAAGCTTTTACAACCTCTCTGAGAGCCTTTGAGTCTTCCTTCACCACAACATCTTTCTGCTCCTGTTTGTTGTGAGTCTCCAGCTGTATCTCCAGGACTTGAACCCTCTGGAGAAGATTTGTCTTCTCCTATAACACACCCGAAAACCAAGTCGTAGTTATAAATCACAGTGCTTTGATCCATGATACCTCAGACACTGTGGATTACGCTCACATCACAGTTAAAAACAATACCTGGATCAGGTGATCTTTGTCACACAGAGCCTCAGTCAGTTTGGACTTCATTTCTTTTATATTGTCCTCCAACTTTAACACTTGAGTTGATAAGATGGCCTTTTCCTGAACAAAATTAGGAAGATAATGTTTTAAATTCATTTTGATCATCTGCGTTGTAAAAACTGGACTTATGGGACTTTGATTGAGCATTGAAGGAAGTTAAAAAAACAACAATTTGGTAACTTCATGAAACATTTGTCACTGAAAATGGATCACATCTCTTCTCTCCGGAGGACAAACTATACAATGTTAACTGTTCAAAAAATTTTTTGTTTATTGTCAGTTTTGTTCAGTTAATGATAAGTTAATAGGTAAATAAAGGCCAGCTTCTGGCTTATCAGTGTGGATGTGCAATGAAATACTGAATTCTGGCAAACTGACCAGGCATGCTTGGCTGATCTTGTTGTTGGCTTCGCTCAGCTCTTTCTGCAGTTCAGAATGTTCCTGTGCAGTGCGGCTAAGCTTCTTGTCCGTCTCCTCTATTTGACTCAACAGCGTCCTCTGCATCTGGGTGTGCACAGAAACAGAGCGCACACTGAAGAGATGAAAATAGCAACACCACTGATGCATGACACACTTTGATGTCACTTATACAAAACTATCTGCGATAACATGAAATCATCAACCGCTGATGATTCTTCTGGAAGGTATTTTCACACAAAACACTCATCTAAATATGACGGTGCGCACAAAGAACCTCCTTTACAGCACTCTCCAACAGCAGCGAACTCCCCCGACATGGCACTGTGAGTGCCACACCACAAAAACAAGTCAGAACAAGTTCATGTTGACCTGGTGTTACAGAAACGGGCCCGATGCACACAGCGTGGTCAGACAAGTGAACTTTTTCTGCTTGTGCAGCTTTCCAGCTACCTTATTGCAGTGCGACACAGCTCACTCGGCAGGTTCCGGCATCCTACTTAATTAGGGGAGGCATGATTTTGGTCACCCTCCCCTGATACCACACCCTGAACCCATTGCTCCAGCCATGCCCTGCAGCTGAGCCACAGACCACACCCTGCCACGCCTGGCTTCCAATCTTCCCCAATACCCACTGAAACAAGCCCATTCAACAGAGGATGGATCCCACAATCCACAAGACCCAAAGGATCCCTTGCCAATTTCTTGGTGTCAAACCCAAAGAAAAAACCCCAAAGGTTCCACACAGTCAGATATGATTTGGTGGAACAAAAGGGAGAAACACAATATATGACATTTGATTATAGCATTGTGTTAAATTGTGATATTTTTAAATTCACCTCAGTAGACGCCTGAAGCTGTTGGAGTGCCTTGTTATGCTCTTCTTCTAGTGTCCTTGCCTTAGTCTCAGCCTCTTTCAGAGCCTCTCTCAACTTCAACATCTCTGTGTCAACTTTCTGCTTCTCCTGGATTAAAACCATTTGTTAGAAAAAGTGACATTTAGCAAAGGGGAACAAGGGGTAGCACCTTGTTTAGTGCAAATCTGTTATAATAATACGTCTTAAACAGCTGTCTATTAAAGCCTTCTTGACTCACTGGTAATGTTCTGTTGAGCGAGCCTGGAGCTCTCTCAGTTGATTGATCGATGCTTCCTCTGTCCAGAGCAGACCTCATTTGTAACAAATCCTTCTCCAGATTTAAGACCCTTTTGAGCAAATATCATGTGAGAAATTTTTTCTTAAATTCTTAAATATTTTTTTCTTGGAGAATCTTTTCCTGGACTTACTTTTCACGGAGCTCTCTGCACTGTCTGCTTTTTTCATGTTCAGGTGATACAGCAGCCTTGTTCTCCTCCTCGAGGCCCTTCATCACTTGTGGTAGCTGCTATGGGACACATTATTACATGGTGAGAGGATGCTGTGTGCAACACAAACCAAATACTTATCCAGAGTAGCAATCAATTCAAAACAGCTAAGGAGAATGAAAAATTCAACACACTCAAAACAAATAAGGCATATTATGTATTTGGTCTTGGACATTTCAATCAACTTGCTCTGCCAGGCAGCTGTGCAATAGCTGCGTTGTAGCTCAGCGTGTCTCTGGTCTTCAGCCGGTCCAGTTGAGACTCAAGTCGCTCGTGAGCCTCCTGCAGCCAGTGCACTACTTCTGCTTGTCTGAAGCTACTTCCATCCCGGGGAGCCGTTAACTCAGCCCCTAATGATCGTGTGGGACTCTCAGGCCCCAGATGGGACAATGATTGCCACCTCCTTAGACCTGGGTCATTTTGCCTGGAGCCACCAGCACTGGTCGATGTTCAGAAACACATAAATTAGCCATATACCAACCTCACTGAAAAACTCAAGTCTCTATACAATATTCCCCCAACCTTGTGCTGACTTTGGACAGAAAGCCTGATCCTGATACAGATGCCATACCACACCATGCTGATGTCTAAAAAGAGGGGGGAAAAGCATTTTCTTTTAAATAATTACCCCCTGATTATTCAAGTTCAGAAAAATAAAATGATATCTTATCTTACCTGGGCTGTAAAGCGAGATTTGGTGTCCCACATATCCAGGTCTGTGGGAGAAAATGGACTTGAACCCCTGAACATCCTGTAGCGTCTTCCTATCCAAGTTAATCCTTCTCTCTGTTTGGGAGATGTTACACTCCACACATCTGCCCACGTGTCAAAGATAGATTTTCACACAAAGATGGCAGCTCAACGTGTTGTGGCTATTCATAGATCATGTGCCTTGATATTTGCATTGCTTACTTCATGATCATCATTTGGTTTTAACACTTCAGGGTTGTTACAGTGTGTTTATGAAATTTAGATAATTCAGTGGTCATTGTTCTTCATGTGTTTTTCACACCAGTCTCCATATCTAAATGCATGTATGCCATGTCATCAACTGTATCACGAGAGATAAGAACAGATGTGCATGCTGAAATTTAAAGTGACTTCTGCAGTTGCACTAAATGACACTTTCTCTTAATGTATGTACCTTGATGCAGAAACCCTCTCCTGTGCACTGACGATGCCCATCTCATCTCATGTAGTATCACGCAGCTTTGATAACACCTTTTTCAGCATACAGCCTTTTAAACCAGTATCCATGACAGCCTCTGTACACAGGACTCTGTTGGGTGAGTGTATCATGGTTAACACTCCTGGGATAGCCTCTGCATGAGCTCACTTTGCCTGCTGACTTGTTTGTTGACACGAGTTGTCAGGAGCATCTCCCAAACGACCAGCTTTTCATTGATTAATTATGCGTAACAGTAAATGATTGACTGTGATTACTCTAAGCACAAAAAGAGAAAAACAATGCTTGATATGATTGGGGTTTTTTTTCTGTATTTAAACTCCAGGGAGCAATATGATGGATAATCTTTGGGCAGTTCTATAAATCAGTGTGAAATATTGCACACGAGTGGCAAAGTCCAAATTTGTTTCTCTGCGTTAGCAAGTCAGACCATTATTCAGAAGCACTGCTCTGTTAATGAAAAATTTTCCACCAGCAACAAATATTTAATGACTCAATATTCTGCTAACCAAATCTATTTGAATTAGCGGTTTGACATTTGCAAGTAGGTACTAGAACCCATGCTGAGATGGGATCACAGCAGCTGAGACACTAATCACAGCGTTTGTGACTAATGAGAAGTCAGACGTCATGACATCTGCATTTTGTACAAAGAAGTACTCGGTACATGTTTGTTTAAAATTCTGACCTTCATTTTTCAGCTACACATTTTTAAAATTGCAGGTCTTCCATCAATACTGTGACAATTATGGAAAAAAATGTACAAATGGATAAAAATGTATTTACGTTTTTTGTTTGCTTCTTTTAAAATATTTGTTTCAACTGAAAATATAGAAGTGAGGTTATATTGAGGCTTATGTGGAAGCTTTGTTTCTGCCACTAAAAATAAATAAAAATGTCAAATGTCGACTTATTTGTCAAAATTGTGTATCTCAAAATTTTGACTTATGTTTAAGTCATTTCTGGGTAAACCTGAATTTTTAGGTACCATAGTTACCAAATTTCAAGTTTAGTATCTTAGTTAAAGATACTAAACTGAAATTTGGACGTATAGAAGACATTTTTCTATTTATTTTTTTTCAGTGCCTGAAATAAGTTTCCATAATATCCATAAGATGTAGCCACTAAAGGAAATTTGTTTTTGTCATCTGTAAGTCAAAATCGTGATTCTCGAAATCCAAACTTAAATTCGTGTTACATATTTTGCCATTTAAACTTAATAACTAAAAACTCTCTGTTACGTATCGTTATAGTTATATGAAATAACTGGAAATTTCGACATACTAAGTATGTCAACATTTTGAGATAATAACCAGAGATTTTGAGATAATGAGTTGAAATTTCGACTTAGCTCTGCCTGACTTTTTTTCTCTCTCTCTCCAGTGGCCAAAACAAGCTTCACCACAGATTTCCAGCTGTCTGGTAAAAATTTGTGAAGCTTCAGCTCTTATTTTGAAAAGGTACGTCTACCGGAAACAGGAAGTGGTATAAACCGTGAAAGCTTGCTCCATTCAAAAAGCTAAGAAGCTACTAGTTGAAGAAGAAACATTTTTCTTATGAGCACTTAATATTGCAGTTTATTGAGTTGTATTGTTCAGCGGGCTCTTCATCACCGTAACTCCAAAAAGGTAAACAATTTTTTTTTTCAAGGCGATATTACCTTCATATAAACTTAGCTTATAGCAGGCCGTGGCTAAGCTAGTCACGACTCAATAGTAAAACCGAACGGTTAGTATTTCTGATGTCCTGGTCACAAAGTTAGCTAACAGGATGACTCTGGTCTCTAGAAATCTTCTCTGACAAGAAATGCGACATAATTAATATTTTCTTTTTTGATAACACGTGCTGCAGAAATGGCCGCGGATTGGTTGGGTAGTTTGGTGTCAATTAACTGTGGACCAACGCTGGGAGTCTACCAGGGAGAAGTATCATCTGTGGACCAGTCCAGCCAAACCATCTCCTTAAGACAGCCTTTCCACAATGGAGTCAAGTGTCCCGTACCAGAGGTCACTTTCAGGTAAGTCTATGCTACTAAATGTTAGCTCATTGTCAACTTTTTAGCTCATCGATTTTTTATTTAACGTCATTCTGACTCTTATTTTTTTCCAGTGCCATTGACATAAAAGACCTAAAGATTTTAGATTTTAGAAATGACAATAGTCGGACTACCTCTGCTGCACCTGCAAAGGTAACCAGCGCACCGGTTGCAGTCCCAAAGGGTGACCCTAGTTCTGTGGAGAAACTAAACTCTCCACAGCACTGCTCTAAAAGTTATGGAGAGCGTCATCTGGACATACCCGGCCAGCCTAAAGGATTCCGTCGAAGACATAACTCCTGTAAGTTCAATGCTATTTAATTCACTAAAAGTGAATTAAAATATACATCTGTGGCAAAGTGGTTAACTATATATTTATCATCCCCTCAGGGTCAGCCAGTAATCGAGGGGTAAATCAAGTGACGCCAAAAAAGAATGGGGTGAAGAATGGCCAGATGAAGCAGAGAGATGATGAATGTTTTGGCGACGGTGTGGATGATTTCCTGGACACAGACTTTGATTTTGAAGGAAACCTGGCTCTTTTTGACAAAGCAGCAGTTTTCTCGGAGATTGACATATCCGAGCGTCGTAATGGTGCGAGGTCACGCGGTACACCTCAAGAGCAGACTCCTACACGGTACCGTCATGATGAGAACATCCTGGAGGCCAAACCTGTTGTGTACAGACAGATTACTGTACCGCAGCCTGGGGCCAAAGAATACTGCACCGGCAAGTGTTTTATATTGGAATGAATGAAGTGGCAATGCAGGTAAATAAATTTAAGCCTTATTGATGTTTGCTTTGCTTTCCACAGACTCTGGACTTGTTGTACCGAGTATAACCTACGAACTGCACAAGCGTTTGTTGTCTGTTGCTGAGCGCCATGGTCTCTCTCTGGAGAGGAGACTGGAAATGACTGGAGTGTGTGCCAGTCAGATGGCACTTACTTTACTAGGGGGGCCAAACAGGTAAGCAATTATCTAAAATATTCCTTTGTTGGTACTGGCAACATTTAGGAAATGATAGTAGTATATGGGGATTCTAAATATCACATTGTAGTTTGCATCCACATATGTCACATTTGACCTCTGGCATCACTTTTCAAAATGTGTGATATTTTAAAGAAAGTATTACTAAAAATGATCAGTTATGTCAAATATATTAAAATGGGTTTCAGTTTCACTTTGTTCTTTTTAAATATACTTTAAGAAGTTTGTAGTGCAGTGAAAACAGCTGTAAAAAAAAACAAAACCCCAGAATGAATATATACAAAATACAATACTATTCCCTTGAAAGTAAATACTCCCCAGAGAGTGAGCTGCTTTGGTGGAGGTTTGTGCTCTCAGAGTACTTCTTTTTTTTTTCTTTTTTTTTTTTAAGTTTCTCTCTTGTTTCTATTTATTTCATATGTGTCGCATTAACACTAATGAACCAAATCATTTTGTTCTTCTAAAGTACTAAATAAAACCTTTGCTATTCCTGCTTCTTCCAGATTCACCCCCAAAAATTTGCACCAGCATCCCACGGTGGCACTGTTGTGTGGCCCTCATGTTCAGGGAGCTCAGGGCATCAGCTGCGGTCGCCACCTGGCCAATCACGAAGTGGAGGTCATCCTGTTTCTGCCAAACTTTGTCAAAATGCATGACGCCGTGACCAGCGAGGTCACCCTCTTCAACAAAACTGGTGGCAAACAAGTGTCCAGTATCAAAGGTGGGTTTGTTTTGTGACTTTATTGATCTCTCCCCCTCCAAATACTGTTGGCTTCATTAAAAACAAAAGCGTACATTTGGTTGCTGAATACCTTGACATTTTTCTTTTTTCTCTGTGGCTCCACAGACCTCCCTGACACTCCTGTGGATCTAATCATTAACTGTCTGGACTGTCACGAGAACACATTCCTGATGGATCAGCCTTGGTACTGGGCGGCTGCAGACTGGGCAAATCAGAACAGAGCACCAGTGCTAAGCTTAGATCCCCCTGCTAGCGGCCAGGGGCAGGCAGTTGAAGCCAAATGGTCCCTCTCACTTTGCCTCCCACTCCCCTTAGCTGAAGGGGCTGGCAGGGTTTACCTGTGTGACATAGGAATTCCTCGCCAGGTGTTCCAGGAAGTGGGAATCAAATACCATTCTCCCTTTGGCTGCAAATTTGTTATCCCCTTGCACTCAGCATAAAGGGTCAGATGGTCAACATCTCACGTCATGTTGACAGATTAAATCTTTTACCTTCCATGACCATTTGGGTTTTGGCGCCTTATATTCCAGAGTTAGATCTGTTTTTCCAGTTTATCTGTGAAATATCTAACTCGGCATGTGCAAAGAGATCTTTTTCCTCATACTGAAGGACCAGTGATGATGCATCTTACAGTAGCGTAGTAGGATTAAGTGCATATAGATAGAGATAGGGAAAAAAGTTGTAAGCATTTCTGAAAAACAGACTTTTGGAGGGTATAGCAAGCAATTTAATAAGTTGTTCACTCTTGTTAATTCATAATGATAACCAAAGTGGCAAAGAATGCAACATTAGAGCTGTTTCAAAGAGGACATACAGAAGAACAGTGCTGGTTTCTTCAACTTTTTATGTTAAAGTTTCTCATGCTGTCAGTTCAAACATAAATATGGTGTCATGCACACCATATCTGCAATATGTGCACAGGACTTGTGGCAAAGATTATTGTCAGCGTTGTCTCAAACAAAGTCAAACCACATTTAGTTCTTCGTGCTATAGTCACGAAGAACACGGCCTCTGGTTGTCTTTGTGTATGTGCTGCAGAGAAGAGCGTCTGCTCTAGCCCTCACACATACTCAGAGCTCCTGGTTCTGGATTGTGAAAATTGAAAAGTGTACTATAGGAAAAAATGGCTTCATCTTATTGTACAATACATGCAGTGTCAGTGGCATAAAATATTACGTCATGTTTTTGCTGTTTGGGGCTATCTTTTGTGAGCTCTCAAAAGGCATCTGACGTACAGTCATATTCCTCTTCACACTTGTCTGTTATAATGACTGCATGCATTCAGACTTGCGACCAGGTTGAAAGTGATATGTAAAATTTAGTCTGTTTTAGATTGCTGCAGGGACTTTTATGAGTATGTGACTGGTGTGCTTGTTCAGACATGAAGTTGACACATTAAGATGCTGACAGCTTAATGCCTGTAAAGGACTTTAATGTTCAGATTTAAAGTGAGTAGGACAATCACTGATTTAAAACAGGAAAGTTCTGAAAGTCACGGCAATCTAACTTTCTTTGAAAGCACTCCAGTGATTAGACACAGATCCATCTCGGTGTACACGCATGAACAGTTTTCACACATATTGGGATCTGACGACTTACAGTTGAGCTTACGCTGGTCTTTCCATTGCTGCCTGCAGTACTTTGCCACATTCTGTCGCTGTTATGTAATGCTTTGGTGGGAATTAAGCTTGTAATATTTGTCCTAAATATAACAATGTGTTCAAATACAAGGGCAGCAGATTACAACAGTATTTTTTGTCTCTGTGGCAAATTATATTGTGATGATAAGGGCTCTGGAAACAAGACATGGCATGTAAAATAGATGCAGTCTTACCTTTTCATGATAATTTAAGGGGAAATAAGTTTATTAAACTTTGGTACAGTTATCGGATGAAGGGCTTTACTGTTGTTTGAAAGGCCCAAAGTTCTATTTGTACAGCTCATGCAAAATCTTTATTGCCTCATCGAATGCCAACTAGAGTTTAGATTTGTTAAATATATTTTTCCTACAGTGTCTGTTGTCTTTCAGCCGTTACTGGATTACGGAGAAAATATTCTGTAGACTACAGACTAAGTACTGATACCATATTCTCTCACAGTGAACAATCAAGTCTGCTAATTCTTGGCGATGTTGGGTTGCTGTTTTGCTTAGTTGCATATATTGGATTCAAAAGCCAACTTTGCTTTACACAATCAAAAATGGTGCAGACTTGATGATGTCAAAGCGATTGCACAACTTGTTTTGCAGAATTGCATGTTTCATATGCAGAAGTTAATAGAAGTCTGTCAAAGTGGGGCCCGAAGTGACACGATTATAAGTGACACGTTGGCTAAATATAAGTCTGACCGTACAAGTTGGAGTGATAATTTTTTTTTAACAAATGTTACTTTCTGTGTGGTGGGATTCAAATGCATTTCATTTCATTTGTGCTGATGCAGCATCCTGCACTTGAATACTTTCTAGGAACCAATAAGATTGGCTTAAAAAAAAAAAAAAGAAAAAAAGAATTCAAGA